>PVIH01000028.1:376936-412130 GCA_004025045.1 Sigmodon hispidus
CCCCCCCACCCCCCCCCCCCCCGACACACCTCATCTACCCCCTGACTACTATCCTTGTTCCTTGGTCAACAGGGAAGAAGCAGGGATGCGACTGCAGCAGCGGGTGCCTCAAAAGCGATTTTCATGGAACAGTGAGCTAAGCATATGATTTTAAAAGGAGGGTTTCCAGATGAACTGTTAATTCCATTTTTAATTTCTCTGAGGTTCCCTGGGGCATGATGCAATGATGTTGTTTGTTTCTAAAGGAAATAGACTGTCTTCAGCCCGATCTAGGGGATGAGCACTGACTTCAGATGACAGCCTGGGACAATGGAAATTGGAGCTTCTCAATGCAAGAAAGAGATTTTCTGGACCCTAATATTTTATTCTCTTCTACTCCCCCAGACAAGAGAAGGAGAAGAAGACTGGGTATGACTGGGATCACCTTCTGTCCTCCATGGAAACTTCCTTCTGTAGCTGTCCAGTTTCCTCTTGTGCTCAAAGGCCTTGCTACTGCAAATGTCTGCTTTTCCTGGTTGTCCTGATTTGCAGCAACTGATCCACTCTCTCCACTGCCAGAACTTATTCTTGGAGGCTAATCTTTATGAGAACCAGTTGTCTGCTCCTTTTCCTCCACATGCCAAGAGTTATCTAAGGCAGTGATTCTCAAAGTAGCCCCTGACCTGAAGCAGAAGTGCCACCCTGTATTTGTGGAACATACAGAGATTTACCTGTTGGGGAATATTTGATCACACTGTAAACTCCAAGTTTTCATGTGCACTAATTAAATAAAAATAACCTTGGGTCAGAAGGCTGAGCTAGCAACCAGTTAACAGAAAGTAATCAGAGAGATTCAGAGGCCAAGAGATAGAAAGATGGAAGAAATAGAAAGATGAACTAGAAGTAGTAGGGAGGCGTTTAGATTGATGGGGTCTTTTTGTTTGGCAGAAGGACTCTTTGGGAGACACCAGCAAAGAGAAAAGGTTAGCTAGGTGCTACTCAACCTCCCTGAGCTAGCAGGTTTTCACCCCAGCCTTTTAATTTTTTTTAATTTTAATTAAGTTTTATTTATAAATAGAATAATAGAAACTTAGTTAAAGCTACCTTCAGCTGCAGCACCAGCAGCATCTGTGGAAACAAAATTCCCAACAGCCTGTGGCCTGAGTGACTGGGCCACTGCCAGAGAAGCAAACATGTAACTGTGATGCTGCAATTGGCTGAAATGGCAGTAGATTAAGGTGTGGTCACTGTGCTAAAGTTAAAACACTTGCCTTTTCCTGTTAGGACAATTGGGTCAGGAACTCTCGGTGTGAGGCCCAGGAAGGAGAGTTTTAATAAGTGACCCAGAAAATTGTAAAGCATGCTGAAGTCTGAGACACACTGATCTAAGGGTAGCAATAGGGAAGAATTAGTGCCTGGGGGAGTATACACACACACACACACACACACACACACACAGTAGGCCCTCAATTGATGTCTTACTGGTTAGAGGTGTTTAACTGATATAACCTCTCACATCTAGAAATTGCATAAGAAGCATTCGCCCTAGAAGAGAAAAGAGAGTTACACAGAGAGCCAGCTGGTTTCTACCCCATCAGCGCATCTTAAACCAGCATATGATGTTTCGGAAGATTATTCCACATAACAGCAGGCATCAGTTCAAATCAGCTGCTAACTGCTTTGTTCCTGAGACCTTCCAACAGCATTTACCACCAGGAGTCCCTTATGATACAGGATGGTGTCTGGTTGGACAGTTCTGAGACCTCCATTTGCATTCAAAGCTGCTTCATACACTTAGAGGTTGAACCTACAGTGAGGGGAGCCTTGGCAGGGGAGGCAAGCAATAGCAGTGCCTATTATGGTATGGATTCAATATAAAGCAGATCAAAATCCTGGTCCCCAGAACACAGAAACTACCTACAATAAGAGCCTTAAATAACTCAGCTGTCCTATAAGCTCTCGTTATTCCTCTCCAATGCCAGCATTTCAGGGGAGGTTCACTTTGCTTGTCTTCTACGACAAAGACTATTAGGGTGAAAACAGAACACAGCAACCTCCTGCCCCATCCACACTACCACAGCCCCCACCCCTGCCCTACAGCACCATCATGAACTGTATGTGTACCTTCTGCAGCTAGGTTTTCACCACACAAATAAGAGCATGTCTTGACAGCACATTTTTTTTCTCTTTTTCTTATTTAATTCTTTTCTTCCGTTTAGTTTAGTTGCATTTTTATTCCTTTAAAGAGGGTCAGCGCATTTTAATCACAGTGCTCTCTGGCTTGCTGGGGCTATTGAAGGAAGCATTCACAGCTCAGCTGCTCAGTTCATTCAGATGGGGACTACCAAGTTCAATGAAAAAAGCAAAAGGTAAAATGAAATTATGCAGCCTTTTGGCTGATTTCCCATTTCTGCATATATAAAGGCACAAGATGGCCTTTGATGCCCCAGATTCAGGAACAAGAATGCCCTGGAAGGAATCAGTTCATATAATATTAACAGCGTGTTATTGAAGGAGATAAATATATAACCCAAATTTCTTTAAAAAGGACTCAACAAGTAAAAATGATCAGAAACCTATCTCCTTTATTTCAGGATAACAGTCACCTGGATACAGTAATGACTAACATGTGTGCAGGCCACTGCAGTTTACAAAATGCTTTTATATCCATTAAGTCTATTAACCAGCATGGTCATTACTAATGGCTAAGATTTATAGAGAGCTTATGATACTCCAGGCATCATGCCAAGCATCTTATGTGGATTATGTAACTTAATCTTTATAACAACCCTTGTGTATGTCCTCATTGCACACAAACAAAAGCTGAGGCTAAGTGACTTGCACAAAGTTACACAGCTTGTGAGTGAGTAATGGAAAGCCTGGATATGTGATCCCACATTGGGAACAACACAGGAAATGACTTCATACTCAGCCAGGTTATAGGATACAGTTCGGGTCACCAACAATGGTCCTGATAACCAATTTTGGTAACGAACCTCTTCCTAATGTGCCCACAAACAGACCCAGAAAAACAGTGGCCTTTCCTGCTACGTTGTCTTCCTCCTCTTCACTCTCAATGCCTATGTCTAATGTAGTATGTCTGGAACCAACACAGAAAGGATGAAAAAGAAAGAGAAATCCATATAGCTGAGGAAGCATATAAGCAAAGCATGGGGGAAGGGGGGCTGTGGGTGGAGTGTGAGAATGTCGACCGAAAGTGAGACCTTTTGTTTTTGTTAAACTCAGAAAGGCTACATTGTGCTGTACCATGGAGCCACAGCAAACTCGTTCCAGATGCCAAAGAATCCCACTACAGATATACTCTTCAGGGTGGACCACTTGGCAGGAGTCAAAAACAGTAGGAGCTGAGCATACCTCCCTTGGCTAGGTCATAGGCTTCCTGAGGGCCATATCCCCACCCACGATGCACCATCAAGAAAACTATTTTAATGGAGTGGAGACTTATTTTTGTTCAAGGCTTCAGTTGGTATTCCTCTGTCTCCACTGTACACCTGAGGCAATGGAGAGCATCACTGAAGAGGCAAAGTGCTTAGTTCAAGCCAGGAAGCAAGGAGTGGAGGGAAGGCTGGCCTTTGGCCTTCTAAGCCTCTACAAAGGCATGTCTCCAATAACCTACTTCTCTCTATCCAGCGCCACTTTCTGAAGGTTGGTCCACAGGCTGCCATGTGGAGGATATTTCAAGTTCAAACAGCAACAGGCATGGCACTCACTGTCTAGCACACTGAATTCAGCTAATTTTGGTATCAGATGAAGCCATACTATTGCATGGACTGACCCATCTAGTGTTCTTACTTGACAGGTGAGGAGGCTGTGGTGCAAAAGGAAAAGGGCTCACCCACATTTTTGCAGTACTTGCAAGAAATGTAAAAGGTAAGGCCAGTCTAGATGTCTTGGCCCAGCTCCTGTTTGCTTCACAGGTTAAAAGGCTTAAATCAGAAACATCTACCAGTGCACCAAGGCTAGGGAAGTTAAATCAGAAGCATCTACCAGTGCACCAAGGCTAGGGAAGTTAAATCAGAAGCATCTACCAGTGCACCAAGGCTAGGGAAGTAGAGAACTAGAGGAGCTGATTCAATGGCAAAACCAAAGAACTCCCTTATTTTTATGCATTTATGTTATATATTTAAAGTATGTGATATGGTTGCATATATGTGAATAGCAAAATGATTCTAACATGTAAACAAATTAAAGCATCATGATCTTACAGAGATAGTGAGTACACATGAATGAACATGAACTGTAAAAAGTACCTAAACCCAGAGTCCATCATTAGCAAACTTTCAGTATTTGATACAATATTTTTAACTACTCACCATAACTTAGTTAGCAATAACTTAGTTATTAGCCAGTTATTATGCACTAAATTTGAACTCTCTTTGACCTACATCTCTCCATTTCTTCTGCTCTCCATATTAGAAGCCACCATTCTAGTTTGTCTTGGTGCATTCAAGTTTGTTTAGAATCCACATATCTATACCATGAAGCATTTATAATTTTATTTATGTGTTGACATTTTCCTACATAAATATAGCAGGTTTGAGTTTGCCTCTTTGGGGTGGCTTATTCCAGTTAGTAAACAGCCCTCAAGATTCAGTCATATTTTTGTTCCTGACTTTCTTTTTTATGGCTGAAAATTATTCTTGTGTGTGAGCACACATGTGCATACACACAAAGGTACCTATATGACTGTCTAGTTATCTATGTATATCACTGTTTCTATACCCACTCCATTAATAGACATAGCTGTTTCCACATCTTGGCTACTGTGAATAACTGTGAAAAACATAAGATTACTTCACACCTGTTAGTATGATGATTACAACAACAACAACAACAAAAAAAAAAAAAAAAAAAAAAAAAAAAAAAAAAAAAAAAAAAAAAAAAAAAAAAAAAGAATTAGCCAGGCGGCACAGTGGTACATGGCTTTAATTCCAGCACTTGAAAGCAAAGGTATGCAGGTCTTGCTTTTGTTCAACCTGTTCTCCAGAATGGCTTTCAAGCCAGCCAGGGCTGCATAGTTAGACACTGTCTCAAGAAAAAAAAAATGAGATCACAGGTGTCAGTGAGGATGTGGATGAGGGGACTCATTTACACTGTTGGCAGGGATGTGATTGGCATACTGTTAGGGAAGCTAACACAGAGATTCCCTCAAATGCTAAAAATAAAATGACTGAATGACCTGGTAACCCCACTTCTGGGAGAATTCTCAAAGCAAATAGCCTTCTCTAGATTCTAATATGTACTAGAATTTTTTTTTCTTACAAATACTATCTCACTTGACATTTTAGAATGTATCTGCAAAAAGCAGGCTGATTATTAGGCCCATTTTTCTGCCCAGGAAACTGAGGATTTGAAACACTGAATTAGAAAGCTAAGCAGTAGAGCTGTAGCTCTAAACCTGTGGGTCTTGGCTTCTTTGGGAGTCAACTTACTTTTTCACAGGGGTCACCTAAGACCTTCAAATAATATATATTTATATTATGATTCATAACAGTGGTGAAATTACAGTTATAAAGTAGCAATGAAAATATCATCCCTTACATGAACTGGATTAAAGGGTTATAGCATTAGGAAGGTTGAGGACCACCACAGTAGAGGGTAGACTGATGATTTCATGGTTAAGAGAGCTTACTCTTTTGCAGAATACTAGAGTTCCATTCACAGCACATCCTGTTGGCTCACAACTGCCTATAACTCCAGCTCCAAGGCTCCAACACCCACTCTAGCATATCTAGGGTATCAACATACACACATAAGCATGAACAAAAATTAAGTAAACCTAAGAAACAAAAACAGTCATCCAATCAACCACTTACAGGTGTTGGAGCAAGGATTCCATGTAGGTCAGTCTCACTGAGAAGAATGCAATCCACCCCCAAACATGGAATCTGGAGGCAAGAAGATGAAGTCTGGAATGCCAGGGAAAGTTTCTACTACTTTTGTTCCTACTGATAAATAGAATTGAAAATTCACAAAGCCTGACAAAGTCTTACAGAGTCATCATATCAACAAAATGGGTTTCACATTGGCATGAGTCGCCTGGTGATTCTGGAGTCATCTTTATCTGTAGGCTGATCCACCATCACTAGTCATGCAGGCCTCAATCCCACTGCCAATAACCAATCACCAAGACAACTGTCTCACCCCTCTCATGTCCCTACAGGATATTCTCCACATGGCAGCCACATTGACCTATGCAAACATGCATCACCTGAGACTGTCTCCCTCCTTAAACTGCCAATAAACTCCCCGTGGATGCCTTGGAAGTCCTGCATGACTTAGACTCTACCTGCCTCTCCAACCTCATCTGAAATACCTATCATGTGATACTTGAACCACTAAGGTTTATTCTAATTACAAGTCCACAGCCTGTCCAGCCTGAGGATCAGTTGTAGACTGTTCCACAGCTAGGAAACCCTTGACAGCTTCTTCATGGCTGCTGCTTCCTACCATGAATGTCTGTCTAAATGTTACCTCTATTAACAGTGCTCTCAAGGTCACCTGGAATTAACGGCATCTTCACTCCTCATGTTCACATCATCTCTCATTTTCTTCATAGTGTTTCTCATTGACAAAACTACTTTGTCTATATGTCTACACATTAATTGTCTCTGTAAGTCTCTCTGTGTATCTGTCCTTCCTTCTGTCTCTGTCTGTCTCTCTGTCTCTGCCTATTTCTTGGCTACTTCTCTCTCTCTCTATCTCTGTCTCTATCTGTGTCTGTGTGTGTGTGTGTGGTGTGTGGTGTGTGTGGTGTGTGGTGTGTGTGTGTGTGTGTGTGTGTGTGTGTGTGTGTGTGTGCAGTGTGTGTGGTGTGTGTGTCCCCTGGCAAAGAGAAAGTAAGCACAATAACTACAACTTTTTGTGATTAAGTAACCACCAACAGGCAACTGGAACAGTGACTATCTCTGAGGAGAAGGCTGTCTCTCACACAACTGCAGAGAAGGCAGCAGGAGTTCTGTGATCCACAGCCAGCATAAAGTCATTCCCCTCTCTTGCAAATGAGTAGTGATGGGGACACACTATCTTTACGACTGTTTAGGGGTGACACATAGCAGGAAGGAAGCAATCAACCACTCCTCTTGGTGATAGTTACCCTGACAGCAGCTGCTATGGATACATTTCCTGAATGCTAAACTGGGTTCATACAAGGCTTCATATCTGAAATATGACAAGAGTCATACTCAGGCCCTGAACCATCAACCTGACAGAGCTCAAGCAGCTCCCCAGGGCAAACAGCACCTGCAGAAGCTCAAGTTACAACTGAGTGTAAGGATCAGCAGCTGCACATGTGCACAGGCAAGGCTACAAGGTATCCGAGTGTTCACGCCAAATTCCCTGCTCTCTTCCCCATTAATACTGCACTACTATACTGATAAATATAGACTTAAACTAAAAACACTACCTCATTTTGAAACCTGGATGACTAATATGAAGATTAATAAAACTAGAAATAACCCCTTGCACAGGAGTAGCATGTGGGTTGTTCACTGGAGATGCTGTGACATACAAGGAAAGAGTAAATCTTTATGGTTACTCTATGCTACTCGAAATCAAGGCGGAATGACAATGATTTTCTTTCTCCAATCTACTGAAAGGTTTTTATATACCAGGCACTTAAATTTTTTATTACAATTTGTTACTTGTGTGTTTGAGAGAGAAAAACAATGAGGGAGAAAGAATGTGTGTGTCCAAGCCACCCATGTCTTTGCCACGCCATGTGTGTGGAGATTCAGAGTTAAAGGGAAACTCACAGAGCCCAGTTCTCACCTTCTACCATTTAGTTTCCAAACACTGAACTCGGATACTAAGCTTGGCAGTAAGCAAAAGCAGCCTTCCCCACTGATCCATTTCACTGGTTCATACCTGGCATTTTAAGTGTATAATCTAATAAGTTTACAAATGCTAATAAAGTAAGTAGTAATTGCCCCATACTACAGAAGGAGAAGCTCATCCAGGCCCAGGAACTTATTCCTGCTTAATAGCTGGGAAGCTACAGACTTGAACCTAGGTATGCCTAGCCTAGACCTGTGCCCTTAGTACCCTGTCTCAATTCTTCAGCATCTAAGTGCTAAGGTCTTGGAATCATCGATTCTGTGTTTCAACCAACCAAGGTGCAATGGCAAAGTGAAGGGATGCAGTTGTTAAAGGCATGTCCTCTTTCTCTGTGTAGGGCATTTCCATTCCACCCCTGTTCACATTCAAGTCTCTCCCACCCAGAGCAGTATTTTTACCAAACTCTATGACAGTCCAAAACAAGGAAGGAATAATAGATGCGATGTGGTCCAAGGAATTTCTTCTTGGACTCAACCCTCCCAGGTTAGTGAATTTACCTTCAGGAAAAATACAAAGACAGTGAAATTTTTTGTTTGTTTATTTTTAAATAGTGAAGGCCAGGATAAAGGCTACTTTAGTGGAGAGCAGGTACCATCTCGAGGACCTAGATGTATGGCCTCTTGGCCAGCATAGATCTGAGTCAAGCTGATGGTACCTGGTCTCCACACAGACCACTATAAGTACCACTAGTTCTATACAGAAAAACATCATAAGCAGCTACTGCGAGTCTACCCACCTTGTCCAGAATATCACCTCTGGATTTATTTGTTCATTTATACATCCATTCAGCCATGGCTCCTGAATGCCCACCATGTGGAAGGCATCTGATTAGTCAGGATAAAGAGGGGCTTCATCTGCAGCTCCCTTCTCCAGAGTGTATTACAGTAACCTGGCAGCCATTAGCAGAGAAACCCATTGTACAAAATGTAGTAGTAGAGGATCTATGTAAAGTATGTTAGCCTCTCCTATGGCATGGCAAGTCTCTTTTACAAGATGTGTGTGTGTGTGTGTGTGTGTGTGTGTGTGTGTGTGTGTGTGTGTCCATCAAAAGACCTGAAAGACAGAGACCATCTGATTCCTAGATGTACCCTCAAGTGCCTGACAATGGTCCTGTCACATCACAGGACAAGCTGAACACATGTTTGCTGAAAGAATATGTGTCTGACAGGCACTTAATGACTTACAAAGTACATCCACACCCTTCATCTTCTTTGATTTTCCGAAACACCCTGTAGCATAAAGGAAAGCTGATATCATTATCTGCATCACATGCAAGTGGGTCACCCTGGCTATGGTGTTGTCTTTCTTTTAAGAACTATAATAAATTCTTAGTCCCCTCCTGGAAGAGAACACAACTGAATTCTACACATTGATATTGGCTCTCATGTACAAGTCTGTTTAAAAGCCAAAAGAGACAGTTTCTTTATTAGCTTTCATATCTTTAAAAAATGCATCAAAATCTGAAGAACTCGGTGATAATTAGACAAAAAAGAAAAAAAAAAAGCTGAACCATTCAACTTGTAACTGTGGATGATTATTAAGCTTCTATTCTTCCTTCTCACCTCCTTTTGGTATCCATTGTCTATAGCAAGGAGTATTCATCTTCCTCCACAAAAAGAGCCTGCTTCCTACAGAATAGAACTGTCAGCACAGTGGGAGCCCTGCACCCTGGGTTCACCCCTCTTGTCAGGTTTTGAAGTGTGGAGCATCTCCTAGGTGGCTCCACTACTGGCCTCTCTCCTAGCATACCAGGGACTTCTTTCTCCCTCAGTGGAAATCTATAATGTCATCCTTTATGATAGAATCACAGGATCTGCTCCCCCACCCCAGAACTTTTACACAATCCCACTCTTCAGAATAGCTGAAGTCTTTATCTCAGCTACCTCTGTAGCCTCAGCTCTCAAATCCCCTCATGTTGCTGTAAGAGCAAGCTGGCAAGGAGTGGGAAACGACACTGCAAGGTTAGGCTTGGCTTGACAGGGTTGAGAATCTGGTTTCATATAGTTTTCATCCATGTACTCACCCATTCATTCATTCATTCATTCATTCCCACTGTGCAAAGGATGCATAAACAAATGTTATGTGGTTCCTACCTGAATGACCTTACAACCTATCAGAAGGAATAGAGGTTCTACCATACATATGGCAGTTTTATAAAACAGTTGGGGCTAAAGGAGACTGATTGCAACTAAATCAGAGTTGGTGGCCCTGTTTAAGCAGACTTGAAAAGAGCCACAGAACAGGTGATGATATGCAGGGAAGAAGAAAATGTAAGAGCAAGCAAAAGGCAGGAGGGATGAAACTGTCTTAGATGTAGGGAAAAATAATGATCTGGATTCTTTTAGAATAAGAAGTTTAGCACACAAAGTGTTAGGCAGATTAACATAAAATGATCAGTTAAGTAACTGAAAGAGAAAAAGGAAGCCAAGGCACCTCAAACACAGCATCTCACATGTAACAAAGAGGCTTGGTAGACCCTGTTGGTAGAAATTCAGATCTCCAAGATGGGTGCTAGGGAGGGACCACTCACCTGGAGCGGAAGTGTCTGAGTCCAAGGACCCCACTGAGTGGGCTCAGACCTCTGAGGGAGAGGGATCAGCCAGTTCATGCCAGCATGGTTTGACTCAACTGTAGTAAGGCTGGGGCTAAGAGTTCTGGGGAAAGTGCAGCAGGTTAGTGTTGTCACAGAAAGAGATTGCAGCTTCCAGGATGAATCTGTCTCATTACAGACTCTGGGGACAATTTTTCCCTCTGGAGAATATTTGACAATGTGTAGAGGTGGTCTTAATCTTCACAACTAAGAGTTTGCTCCTGGAGGTTAGTGAGTGGAGAACAGGGATTCCATAAACATCTTACAGTGCATAGAACTGCCCCACCTCAAATACAAATAGCACCAAAGTTATTCTATATTATTACTGGGAGCTAACAAGCGAAGCTAGTGTCCTCTTCCCCCATCCAGCCATGAGTCTTCCTCTAGCACCCCCTATTGGCAGAACCTAAGAAAGAACAGTAGACAAAGCAGAAACAGGAAAATGTCCCAGCCACCCACCAGAAAGCTAAACCCAGATAGGTGGGCTGGTAGAGGTTTAGGTTTAATAATCTAAAACGTGGTGCAAGCATCACAAGTGAGCTTCTTATAACAAGTCTGGCATAGTGATAGACACAGGACTGGCTCTGCAGAAGAAGAGTCCCCAGGGAGGAGGAGTGTGGATCCTGGCCCATGAAGGCAGTCAGCACAGAATGAGATCTGCAGCCTTTGATTTCTCAATGGTCCCATGACGAGAGGCACTCTAGCAGCCCTGCTCCTGAACTCATACTCTAGATGCTATTTGAAACCCTTATTTGAGGATGAACACAGTATCTCCTAAGAAGAAACCGGCTCCTTTTTCTGCATTTGACATTCTGTCTCCTATCTGGCTGTTATCTGCTGAGCACAAGCAGTCTCCCGAAGTCCAGGTCTCAGACTTTCCCTGAAGTCTGAGTATGTTATTTCCAAACTATTCTCCACACCAACAAGAGCACAGCATTTACTTAGCAGCCACACCTTGGAACATCCTGGGTGATTATAGCCCATTTCCATTGTCACCTATGTCTTACGATATACTATCATTTTAATCACTTCATCTGGCACCTTCTCCCCCATTTTCACCTGTGAAAACTGAGGCGCAAACTAGGTGAAGCTACTGTGCTCCAAGGAGCACTTTAAGAAGAGGAAAAACCCCTGAAGTTAATGGAAAAGTGGTTCCTTAGGGGGCCCTGAAGTGGGGTGACATTGCTGTTACTCTTTACAGTATGAGCATGTTTTAAGCTTAGCTAAGTCCTTATGGAGCGCTAGAACCCCCCAACATTTCCCCCATGGTTTTTTTGTTCCTACCCACTAAGAGAATTGTCATGGCAATTCAGGACATTAATTTCTCCAAGAACCATCATCTACTTTAAAGGCAGGGGATTAAGTGATGTTCATACCAAACACTGGGGTCATAGTGGGCTCATGGCACATAGACAGTACAAGATAGTGCATGACAGGTCAGAGAAGTCTCTTGCATGAGGCAAGAATAAAAGACAAAGCAATGGGCACAGTGAAGGTAGCCCACCAGGGAGGAGCAGCGTGGGTGAAGTTCAGACACTAGGTCTCCTACAGCATCAGCATCCACATGTGAACTGTGGAAAGAGTTTAGACTGAGAACAAGATAACTAGCATTAACTGGAAATCCAGAATGACACATTGGACCTGTGATGGGGGACAGCAAGCTGAGCTAAAGAATCTGAGCTTCACGGTGCTCCCAATTATGTGAACACAGCCATTTATCTTCCTTGAGTTTTCATCTCCACACCTGGAAACATGGTAAGATATGTATCATGCCTGCCAAGCAGGGTCCATGCTGTTCAAATGAAGCACCAACCCACTGAGATTTGCTTAGGAATATGCTGTACATTACAAATACAGCATCCCAAACCACAATTAGAAAATACAAGTGGCAAACCCTCCTTCTCTTCTCACCCCCCTTCCATCCCTGCAGAGGAAAATGTCCTCTTAGGAAGAAAAAAACTCCAAATGCCAAAGCATTCTCGAGCCATAATCCATAATACAATCTTCATGGAAATTATATCTCAACTCCCTCTGCTAAGAACACAAACACACATGATGATGGCCTCAGAATGGCCTTTGTGCCTTCCTGCCTCTGGTATGCATCTGCCTAAGCGCTGTCCTTGCTCAGCACCAGCCTGCCTGATAACATTATAATTTTGTGTACATTGTGCTCTCAGAAGCCATGCTGAGGCCAGCTCGGAGAAACAGCAATTGACAGCTGGCCCTGGCTTCTCTGTGAAGCTCTGCAGCTTCTTCCTTTGTGAGCTCATCAAAGTCCAGCTACTGGGTTTGGGTAACGGCGCCAAAAAAAGGTGTGTGTGTGGGGGGCATGGGATACCAGTGTTAACATGCATCCCCAGTGAATACTTTATAGGAAAGAAGACAGTTTGAACTGAGGGTGTTCTTGGCACAGAGAATAGCTCATGGTGGAAGGCAGGTGGCCGAGGGACTGCTCAGCCACCTGGACCAGGTTAGCTCTGAGTTGTTAGAATTCAAAACAAATGCAGCAGGGATTTAGCAACCATGGGAGTAAAGGTTCTTAGTATCCTTTTCAGCCCATGACCTCTATACATTACAACAGCTCTCTGCTGAAATAACTTTCATACCGCTAATTAACAACTCTACAAATGCTGGAGAAATATTTATTAAATGCCCATTATGAGCTAACACTTATGGGCACTGGGGATAGAAGATGAACAAGGCACAATTTATCGTGCGTGGAATGGAACTTGCACCAAGCACGAATCAATGGCTCGATGAGTGCAAACGTTGATCTTTCTTGATTATGGGACCTCGTTGGGGGACAGCAGCCCAGTGGAGTTAAAGGAAAAGCAAAAAGCAAAGCCTAGTCACCCAGCCTGGGGACTTTAGCACCAGGATTCACAAAGGCTCAACTGCCAGCTGCTTTTGCTTTTACTTGTTCTCTTCATTTGCATTGAGAAAGGCAGGCCAAAGCCTCTTAACAATTACCTTATGCAGTAAGCCACAGACCCAAACAGAGCTCAGATTATCAATTTAATTCTCCAGCCTGCAAGGGGGCATTTACCATTGTCTATGCCTTATCCACAAGTAATGGATTAGTGCAGAGCCCAGGGGAAAGACATGAATACTGTGTTTAGCAGGAAAGTCATATAGCAGAGATATGAATCCAGAGGATAAATTTGTAAAAGAAGAGAATCTAGTGAGATTTGGGGCACACCCCCGCGAGGCTAGCCATTAGGCCTGGACTGCTCAAACCATGTGGTTTCTATATAGTACTATATCACAGGCTGTACCATCCCCAAGCTCACCTAAGACAGGAGGTCATTTACCACCCAGGAGTAAGGTGTGAGGACAGCAAGTGGAGGTACATTCTGTAGAAAGAAATATCCAAAGCACCAGCATTTCCTCAGAAACACCCATGAGGTGACAGTAGACAAGCAGCCATACAGTCAGACAGAGCTACATCTACATCTGAGCCATCTAAGATTGCAACCCAGGAGAGGGAAGATACTTAGGCACCTCAGTCTTTTGGGCAAGAGAAATCAGACTCTGGCCAAGGTCAGGAAGAAGCAAATCCAGAACCTGTTCTCCACAGGAGCAGCCAATGTAAAGCCAAACAACTACATGAAAACTTTACATGACAAGAAACCCTGATAACCAGGGAGGGAGAAGACAGAAGCAGGTGGGATATGTAGGGGAAATAGGGACACAGAGACTATTTTGTAAATAACCACAGGATAGTCATAAGGCTTTAAGTATAAAGCAGAGAAGACCTAATATATCTAATTCTGAAAGGATGCCACGGTCTTACTAGGAAGCTCAAGCCCCAGTGCTGGAACTGGATGAGATTTTGCGATTTGAGGCAAATTACACAACTTCTCTGATGCCTTTCTGTTTAAAGGTCCCTGCTCTGGGGCAGTGTGAAGAACTAAAAGATGCTGCTGCAAAACACTTAGGACAACATCTGGGTCTCTTTAAGGAGTTACTATTTCCAAGCACATGTGAAATGAATGTCTTCAAATTCATCCACGCCCACCAGCACCATCTGAAAGAAGCCATGAGGAACACATACCATGCTATTCCAGTTCAGCAAGATTTCAGGAACTGGCTAAAGGAATTGGTTCTCTGATGGGTGGTTCCCTGTAGGAAACTCCCTGAGCAGGGCGTGATGCTGGGGTATTGAGATTCTCCGAGTTAATACAATGATTACCAAAAGAACATGTGTATGAACTCTCTGGGCTATATACTCCACACTATGGTGACATGACTGAGCCCATGGACCACCATTCTTCCTGAGATTCATCATGTGAACTTCGGGAAGCAGAAAGGACAGAATGAACCTAAGGTGTGGAGGTTGAGTCTCCTGCAGCATGCTGCATGTGTAGGCTGGTCACTGAAGTTCCAGTTCGCTGAGGTAGCCTGAGCTCACTTGGGGTCATAGGAAAGGCACTTTATCCCCACTACTCAGCTGGTAAGGGCAGTGTAGTAGGAGTTTTTGGCCTAGACTAGCATTGAGATCTGGATCTGCTCACAGCTGCTTAGCTCTGCCTAGCCCTGAGGTCTAGACCAGCAGTCCCAAAGTCCCACAGAAACATACAGAAGCTTATATTAATTACATGCTGTTTGGTCTATAGCTCAGGCATATTGCTAGCTACCTCTTACATCGTAGCCCATTTCTATTAATCTATTTCTTGCCATGTGGCCCATGGCTTACCTGATTGCATTATATCTTACTTTCTCAGTGGCAGCTCACAGCATCTCTGACTCTGTTCTTTATCTATGCTCAGATTTCCCACCTGCTTCTAAGATGCTTTGCCATAGACCAAACAATTTTTTATTATCTAATGATAATTCACACCATATAGAATGACATCCCACATCAGGGCAGAGCTGAGGAAAGAGACTGCTATTTATACTCCAAGGCACCATTATCTATTAGAGGGCTTTGTTCTATGGATTAGGGACAAATTCTCTAGTATTGGATATGGAAACAAAGGCAGACCTCCTTATACAGAGAAGGAGATACTACCCATGCTAGCCCAATACTTTCTGTTATGTTGCTAATATGTGACGAGAGGCTGAAATACTAATGAGCATAAACAAAAGATACAATCTGAGAAGAGAAATATGCACACTCAATAAGCCCAGCACTGTGAGGTACAGGCCAAGAAATGCAGAGAATGCATAAAGTTCATTACCCATCTACAGAAGGGTTTATCACTTAAGCAGAAAGAATGGAATTACTGAATTCCAGCTGTATATTGAGCACTTAATGAACACTGCAATAAATAAGCCAAAGTCTACACCTTGGGGAATTCAGGGTTAATAATGGGGAAAGCTTTTCAAATAACAATTGTAATGTATAATCATGAATACAAGCAGATTAACTTAAAACTAGTGTTTTGCTCAGTTCTTTCCCTGTTCTAGAAAGAGAACCCAGAGCCATAGACATGAAACAAGCGCTATACCCATAAGCTACACCTCCAGCCAGGGCCTTGAGTATGGTAGGCAAGCTATATCCATAGTTGGAATAAGAAAATTATTTCTGTGATAAAGGAATATTTCACATGAAGACAAGAGGTTAACCTTGCATTTGAGATAGAAGTGATATGTTTTTTTTAAATCATATAAGTTTGGAAAAGTAAAGTGCTTGAGGAATCCATGCTGAGGTTAGATTATAGGTAAATAATGGGGTGTTATGGATGACAGGCAATAAAGGCGCTTTCCCATACAGTTCTTGGTGATTTTGCATACATATAAAATATATATATTCATGATTAATCATAATCTCATAAGTAAATATTATCAACATCTCACTTCTCAGAAGACAAAAGTAAGGAAATTAAGTAATTTAATTTAATTAAGAAATTAATGTAAGTACAAAACTACATTATGGAGTCCAGAGTTAGGACCTTAAGCACTCATGATCATCAAGAGCCTGCAGGTCAAGTTCAAGACTAATGACTTTACTATTTGGCAATAAATATCTACTTAGTGGTGTAAGATAAGGTATGACTTTCTCAGAATTTCTTGTTAGAAAGATTGATTTGAGCTAGGCATGGTGATTCATACTCATAATCCTCACACTTGGGAGGTTAAGGCAGGAGAATTTACCCTGAGTTCAAGGCCAGCTTCTAGGCAAGCTTGGGCCAGTGTGAGACTGTCTCAAAACAAACAAACAAAAGCCCCAAAACCTCAGAAGGCTGAGTTGGCTATAAAGAATGAGATGCATGGACTATGAGAGTAAATGAATCATAGCTAGTTAGGAGGCCTTGCAACCCTGCTGGAAAGAGAGTCTGAACGTGTAAAAATAGGCAGTGTCAATCAAGAGGCATAGAAGGGATAAGTCAGGTTGTTTAAAGGAAAGAGGTAACAGCATTTTATGGCAGATGAGAGGCAGGGTGCGAAAGGGACGAAGATGGAAAGGATGAACCTCCAGGTGCAGAGCCAACCTTGACAGGCAGGTACAGCCTTTAAGGTAATGGGAAAAGAGGATATTCTTATCGTGACAAAGGACAGTTTACAGGAGACTGATGGTCCTGTCAACTCTCTGAACATAAGTGTGTGAATAGAGAAGGCTGATCTAAATAACCACCATCCGTAAGTGGGCTGTCAACCCCCTGACAAGCTTATGCCCTTCTTTCTGTCTCCTTTCCCCTCCATCCTTCCTCTCTCCCAAGTAAACATAATTAAACTGGATTTAAAATAGTGAAGTATTCCATGCACAAGGAAAATATTCAAACAACACAGGTGAATGCAAAGAAGAGGATGAGCTATATGATGCTCCATCAGTATCCCCTTGACAAGATCTCTCTAAACTTTCATAACCACAAGGCATCCACACAAGCACACATATGCACAAACATGCACTCACATGATACACATAGTGCAATTCTTTCTAATTTGGAAATTTCTTCCTATTTATTGCATTCCAGAAATCTTTCCAAGTCACAGCATGCATATAGGTCTAAGCCATTTATTCAGTAGCCAGGCAGGATTCCATGTTCTGCATATATCATAATCTATTGAGTGTTTTATCAATGGCTAATCAAGAAGGTGGAGAAATCCTTGTAACTCTCCACCCCAATACCTGTAAAACTGCACAAAATTAATAAAATTAACCATTTCAACAAAGCTGCAGATTGGGCAATAGCATACCACAATCTGCGAAGTAATTATCCTTGACAGTTCTCCTGAACTTTGGGTCACAAAAGTAGAAATCTGTGCCTTCTTGCCCTGCACTGCCTCCTCATGCCCCCCTGCTTAGGCCCAGTTGATGAGGAAGTTCACAGGGCAGAGTGAGCCAAGGATGACTTCTCTGCAGAGAGAAGCATCTTGGTGGATTGGAATGGATGGGAGAAGCCCATTCAGACTCAAGGAGATTCACTGAAAACTATGGCCTGCAAGGCACTTCCAATGGCACTAGTATTCCAAGACAAACATAATCTTAGCTGAGGTCACTCAGGTGATCCAAGGTATTTACATGTTTCTGATTGATCTTAAGATGTAGAAATATACAGAGCTCATGAAAAGCGACTGAGAGAAATCAAGGCCAGAGCAGTTTTGATAAGTATCTGAACTTGTAATCTGTGAAGAGCACTTGCTAGTCTGAACTTCCTGCCCATGACCTCTCTGTGGTTATGACTGGTCACTAAGCTATGCAAACAGAGGGTACTGTTCATCTTAAAGACAGGAATGTAAACACAGGAATGGAAAACATACTGACCACAGATGGCAATGGCTGCATATTCCATGAGGAGTGATGAACTTCACAGATTTATATTATGAGAGCTATTAAACAATGTAGCAGAGTTCGGGCAAACCACATGCATGTTTTTACACATGTCACTATATATGAGTGATCAAATACAAGAAGAGCTCCTTTTGTGAGCTCTGAATTTCATATCCAATTGTAGAGCCTTACACACATCCTCCAGGCACCAGTGGATAGAGGTCTTTCCATTTCCACTGAAACTGTCTGTTTGGTAAAGATTGAAGCTACTGAAATCACCAGTCAGCGTATCAGCAAAGGCTGTGGCAAATGTGGATGCAGCCTTCTTCAGCATCACCCAGAGCAGGGGTTGGTGTAAAGGCTTTTCCAGTTTCCTGGGATTTTCCAAAGTCTGGCTAATCTAGTTTATCAGAGCCTCCTCATTAGATTGTGGGGTTATTATTAAAATGAAGCATGCCTCCAAAGAGAACAGCAGTGTGATTTTCACCCATGCACTATAACCAAAATGCTCCCAGGGTTGTGCTTCTGAGGACAGCCAGGATACAGCTAAATCTCTGGACACATAAGCTAACTATTCTTTGTCCTTTTACTTTACACACATACAGAGAGAGAGAGAGAGAGAGAGAGAGAGAGAGAGAGAGAGAGAGAGAGAGTCTGGGTCCTTTTCACTTGGTGGATATATGTTGGTTGATGAACTTATTAAACTATTAGTATTTTAAGAAATGATGAGTACTTCTATTCCAAAATGTGCATATCTGAATTCTTGAAAGAAGCAGTGTTGACTACTCTGGGCCCATTCCCCTGTGAAGCAAAGGAAGAGTTGATGAATATATACTACCCTTCAGTTCACTACAGAGGGCACTACTTACACCACTCCCTAATGCTAATGGGATCCCATCAGTCACACACTTGTACTGTTGATCTTAAGATAAAGAAAAGTAGGCATGTTCCAGACCTCTAGCCAATGAAAGTAAATAAAATGAATACCAGAGAAGCATTGGCTCCTTATGTCTAGTGGGTCACTAGTGGTTGGCCCTAAGAGCTAAGACTATGTTTCCCTAGGCATCTCCCTGTGTTCAGCAGTAGCTCCCATCCCTGGAAAGCTCTCCAATTTCCTTGTGTCATTCTATCATTCTGCAAAACGAAGTCTTCCTTCTGGATCACCTGACAGTCAGGAGGTAGCAGCCAGATGATAACATCTGTAAAGGGCCATGAGCATCCCAGATGGGAGTAGGAACAATGGAGCCCATATGTTAACATGTCGAGTGGTATTAAAGTGACTTATCTACCTCTATGTGACACTCTCATACAAGTGGCTGACAAATCCATGGTCAGGCCATGCTAAGCAGTCTCCCAGGCCCACACTGCTTGGTAACTCTATAAACCAACCAAATTCTAGAGAGGAAATCTGTAGTTGTGTCTGCAAGTCAAAATCAAGAGATACTTTCACGTAGAAGTCACTATTACTAAAGAAAAATAATGAGCAGGAAGGAGGTGATAAATCTTGACAGGGATGTCACCATCAGTCATTGTAAACTCCCATTGGTTACACACCTTGTATGCATGATTTCCTTTGATTCTTTAAGGAAATAATTTTTATTACTATTTTCAGTCTTCCCCAGATAAGAGACTGGAAGTTTAAAGAGATAAGTATGTTTCCCTTATGTCATTTATGTAAATGCTGCTTCCATGCTCAACTCCAGCCAATCACTATGTTACTTTCTGCCTCCACAGATTTGCTTTTCTGGACATTCTTACAAGAGAAATTAGAAGCAATGCAATCATGTGCATAAGCTTCAGTTTACTAAGCATAGTGTTACATTGTCAGGTACATCCATAGTCCAACCTTCTCCCACGCTGACTGCTCTTTGATCAGACAATATTATGAAATATAATAATAATATAATATTATAAAATATTATATTTTGTGTGTTCCAGTACTGGCATGTGGTTATCTGAGCCCCAATTATTATGATTCTCTATATAATGTTTCTCATATCTCCAGGGAAGTCTCTAGAGGGATAGACAGATAGATGAATGAATGGGTGGATGAGTGGATAGATTATAGATAGATAGATGTCCAAATCCGCAGTCCCACAGCTGCTTATTCTCAAATAATCACACAAACACTTATATTAATTATAAATTGTTTGGCCTATGGCTCAGGCTCATATCAACTAGCCCTTATAACTAAACCCATTTCTATTAATCCATTGTATTGCCACATGGCTTTATGGCTTTACCTGTGTTAAATTTCATCTTGCTTTTTGAGTGGCAGCCTGCAGTGTTTCCTTGACTCCACCCTTCTCTATCTTTATCTCTGCTTGGATTTCCTGCCTGCCACTAAGCTGCCTTGCCATAGGCCAAAACAGCTTCTTTATTAACAAATGATAATAAAGTATATTTACAGCATAGAGAAAGACATCCTACATCAGTCAGGGTTACATCAGATGTTGCTGGTTACCAGTGCAGTAGTTGAGGTGATGGAAAAGCAAAGCTAATCTGATATTAATACTGTCTTAATACTCATGTTTGTGGGGTAGATGGGGCAGAATCCTATGTTCCCTTAGCAACTGTTGTGCTTGCTACTAGAGGAGGTTGAAGAGATGCTAACACAGAGCCTGGTATACTTTGGCCTTAGGGAGACCGTGGAGAAGGAAATGGTCTATGAAGTACATTTCTGCCTTTACTTATTCTCTCTTCACGGTGCTACAGTGCCCCCTAGAAAGCACACAGAGGCATTCCCATCTCATAAGCAAAAGTGGAAGGTATAACCAAAACTCAAAATATTCTTCATTCACTTGAGTGCTCCAGAAATGAAGAGCAGAGATACATGGAGTCTGAGCTTTCATAAGAGAATCCAAAATTCATTGTAAAAAGAGAGGATGGCTGAAAATCTACTTCTCAATCCATGAAATGGGCACAAGCAGGTCTACCTCTCAGAGGCTTTGTGAAATTCAGCAGCTGTAGCAAGTGCAGACAGGCTTTAGAAACAGAAGCTCAGTTTGAGGGACCCATAATCCCTGGCAATACAGCCTTTATCCTCTAGACATCTTCAAAGCAGTTACTTTCCAGAACACCAGTGCTCACCCACCAATTAAGGAAGGAACCTCCTGTTCTTTCCAAACACTTCCCATTTTATGAAGCTTTGGATAATAGCCAATTTCCTTCTTTTTTGAAACTAATTTTGCCTCATCTCTGTCTCTTCCAAGTAGAAATACAAACTTACACATGTACACACACACACACACACACACACACACACACACACACACATGTCTGTGAGCTGTTTCTCGTCTGAAATCCAAATCTGTAGTACATCAGTGCAGACTGATTTGAAAACAGATAATCAAGTTAGCTGAGGTCACATGGTAAGACCCAATGTGGTAGGACTAATCTGTCCTCCTTAGAGAAGGCAATTTGAACACAGGAACCTATATCATGTGAAGACTGGGAGACATGTGCCATAAGCCAAAGCATGCAAAAATCTAGAGAGGGATTTACAACAGGGTTTCCCTCATGACCCTCAGGGGCTAGCTCTGTAAGACACCTCGGCTGTAGACTCTGAGATCCAAGCATGGCAAGACAACTGGTTTTCCTTAAACCCAGTTCTTAGCACTGTGTCATTACAGGTGCAGAGAACAAAGATGTGCACGTGAAGGTGCACATTACATTTCTCCTCTGTCATCTCTCTTTGTTCTGCAGACCTTGGCCACTCCAATCCAATACTGTGGATTCAGTGACCCCATCTGGATGGGTACCTCCTTCATTTCTCTCTTCTCAAATTTTCATTTCTATCTTATATTTTATAAACATCTATGAACACTTTCTACCAGGTACAAAAATTCTTCAACATTCCATCCTCAACCATGCTGATAAACTTTCCCCATTGGAGAGTGTGTATCAAAAAGTCTGACCTCGAAAATAATCAGGTTAAGGTATAAACTTGGTTTGCTTTCCTAGAGTATAAAACAATAGTCAATGGCGACCATGGGGCAGAGGAGTAGATCTTGGGAGCTGTTACGGTTAGAAAGAGGAAGAGAGTTCTGGAGGCTACTACATATGGCAGAGACTCTGATGATAGCACCCTACATTATTTCAAAAAGATACAAGAAAGAATTTTGAATGTCTTCACTGTAAAAAGCATAGTAAATGTTCCATAGACAAATATGCTGACATTGATTTGAATATTATATACCCTATGCACATATCAGCATATCACATAGCATGCCATAAGTATGCACACGTTCATTTATCAATCTAATTTTTAATTTAACCTTTCCACTTTTTATGCTAGCACACAATGCAAGAGGGTTCGCTGTGACATTTTCATGCATCTGTGTGATTATTATACTTAGCTCTGATTCACCCCTTCCCAATGCTCTCCCCTGCCCTGCTCTGGCTGGTCCCTAGTTCCTTTCCTTCTCTCCCCTGCTCGTCTGTCACAAAGATCCCATTAGCCTTCCTTCTCACAGCTTTTCATGATTCTGATTCTCTCTCTCTCTCTCTCTCTCTCTCTCTCTCTCTCTCTCTCTCTCTCCCTCTCTCTCTCTCTGTCTCTGTCTGTCCGATCTCTCTCTCTCTCTCTCTCTCTCTCTCTCTTCATTTCTGTCTCTCTGTCTGTCTGTCTGTCTGTCTCTCTCTCTCTCTCTCTCTCTCTCACACACACACACACACACACACACACAGAGTGAATATCTCCTCACTTATAATTGGGCAAAGTCCAGGCAAACCCAGTGGCATATGCATATTTAAAAGGAGAGAACAGGAAAGTAGGAGAGGGCTTTGGACAAAAAGGCTTAGGAGAAGAGAGTGGGTGATGACAGGAGAATAAGGTGAAAAGAATTAAAATTAATCATATAAATGCATGCAACTGTCAAACAATAGAAAAAAGGGAAAGAGATAGAAATGTCTCTTTGGACTGATATAACTGTAAATTTTCACGTTCAATTTTATTTTCATCAATAAAATAGTGTTGCAATGGTCTTTGTGATTTACTCTGACTTATGATTTAGAGCTGCATTCCCAAATTTCTTTCAATTTGATGTGTATCATTGGAAACTAGACTGTGTAAAATTTAAATTAACTTTTTGGAGCCCAATTTTCTGACATCTCTAGCCTAGAATTGTGTATGGTTAAAGAAACCGTGTTCCACTGATGCTTAGGTGAGGGGCCCTAAGCACAGGACAGGCTGACTCATAAAACTCATGTTCAAATCATGATTTCTGTTTACTAAGTCTACCAACTGTAAGAAAAAACTCTCTATCTCTATTATTAAATGACTTACATGTGGGAAATTATATGTTCTTTCAAACCCACCATAAATGAAACACATTATAAGTAAAAAAATATATATATATCCTTATAAATCTACCATAATTTTTACTTGGATGGGCTCTGCTCCAAAGGGTGTATATCTTTTCTTATACAGACTATATGGTATATCATGCAATATTATAATGCAAAGTCCTTCTCATTCTGTAACTTAGAAGCTCACTTACTTCTTCAATAGCAGCTTTCTTTTCTTAAGTACAGATTGTTTTAACATGTCATTGTTCTTTTTTATCTCTAACCTCTGGACAGATCAGGTTAGGGCAGTGGTTCCCCACCTTCCTAATGCTCACATTGTTGCTGTTGTTGTTTTCTATTTTACTCTTTGCTCTATGGGTGCCCACCGCCCACCTTCCAAATAAATGGAGATTTAGTTGTACTTATGAATGTCCAGCCTTAGCTTGGCTTATTTCTAGTCAGTGTTTTTTTTTTTTAACTTATCCCATCTTTTGCCTCTGGAGTTGTACCTATCTCTGTTCTATACACCTTTTTTCCCCTATTACTCCATGATCAGCAGAGTGGCTAGGTGGTGGTGACCCCTGACATCCTCCTTTTCTTCTTCTTTTCTCACCCCTTCTTCTTCTTGTTCTTCTGTTTATTCTTTCTGCCTGCCAGCCCTGCCATCCTTTAATCCTGCTTTGCTATTGGTCATTCAGCTCTTTATTAGACCAATCTGGTGTTTTAGCCAGGCATGTAACACAGCTTCACAGAGTTAAATAAATGCAGCATAAAAGAATGCAACACATCTTTGCATCATTATACAAATATTCCACGGCATAAATAAATGTAACACATCTTCAACTAATATTCCACAACATGCAACGCTTTACTACTAATAATACAGTTACTCATGTTGTAACCCCCAATCATAAGATTATTTTTGATGCCACTGTATAACTATAATTGTGCTACTCTGTGAACTGTAATGTAAATATCTGATATGCAGGATGGTCTTAGATGACCACTGTATAACTATAATTGTGCTACTCTGTGAACTGTAATATAAATATCTGATATGCAGGATGGTCTTAGATGGCCACTGTATAACTATAATTGTGCTACTCTGTGAACTGTAATGTAAATATCTGATATGGAGGATGGTCTTAGATGACCACTGTATAACTATAATTGTGCTACTCTGTGAACTGTAATATAAATATCTGATATGCAGGATGGTCTTAGATGGCCCCTGTGAAAGTGTTATTTGACAGGTTAAAAAAAGCTAGGTTAGAGGTTTTGTGAAGAATAGTTCCAATAATTGGGACTAGAAGTCTACTTTTGAATTATGTAATCTCCATATAGCTAGATCATCATACAGTTTCTTCAGCTTCTTGGTTTATAATGACAATAAATAAAAAGGGTGAGTTAGAAGTCTCAGGTCCTCAGGCCTAACGTCAAACATATAGAAAATCCAGGCGTTGTTAGCCACTGCAGATGATAGGTTACAAAAAAGGCAATGCCCTGTCCTTTAATCCAATTTGATGCTTGTCTTGATGGCTATAGCAAGAATTCTAAAAAATAAATAAATAAATAAAAAAGACTAGCTGTTTACAGCAGGCATTCAGGTGGGCTTCTGTTCTGGGGAAGGCCATGTTTTCTCTGGCTAGCATATGTTTTGTTATCTGGCATCTAGAAATAAGTCAAAGTTGTCCTTTGTCATTATGCATAATGGTTCTCAGAGAATAAATGAAAACCCTTTTACTCTAATTCAGAATGCATTTTCCCTTTCTGAAAGCTACAATGGTAAAGCTCTTAAAAGCTGAGGCATGGGGACAAATATAAGAGAATAATATGACTGAGTCTGTGTCTATGGGAACAGCCAGAGACTGGTCATGTTTAATATGAAGAACAAATGGAACCCAATTGGCCTATTACACTAGAGGACTCCTGTCTTCTCATTAGCTGGATAAATGCTCCCCTCACTTCTGTTCCCTGGTAGAAACCTCTACTTGTTTGATAAGAGATGTCCACATACTATAATCTAGTCCTGGCTCACACCATCAGTTTTAAAGAAAACCCTTCTCATGGTCTAAAGAAAAGAGAGGGAAGTGGGAAAGATTAGGACAAAGGAAGTGCCATGGGTTTGGGGTCTCATTTGCTGTAGCTTCAGAGTCTTTCAGTAGTGGGTCAAATACACACAAAGAAGACCCCAGAACTGCCTTCCTGGTGCATCTCTAAAGCATGCAGCAAATCCATGCTGGGCAGGCATCTCACTGTCCCACCATGTGGGAGTCACCCAGACTGGGTCTTTCTAGCCTGAAGCTCTCCAAGCAGCACAGGAATTTGGACTACTTTTCTGATTAGACAACTGGCCTGGCTCTAAGGTCTTGCTTCATGCTGACTTGTAAAGTCTACCACAGCTTTCTGAAATCTGTGTGTCTCTGATGTATGCGATCCCTCTGCCAATACTTCTGGCAAAGGGGCTTCACGCTAGAATTCCAGCGGTGGGTGCCTGGAGTCTCAAGCTTCATCAAGTTGCTCTCCTAATTCTCCAGCCGTCAGTGCTACTTCCCTGAACTGGGCCACTCTACAAGAAAGAGAAATGTCACTGTTTTGCAGGTATTCATGAATTTTTACTCCCTGGATAATGCCTTTAGGGAAGACTAGGTCCCTGAAAACAGCAGCTTAACACCACCATTGTTGTGTGGTAAATGAAAAGGGACATGAAGATGGGGACAGAGATCTCCTTACAGGTAGAGAGTTAGAGAAATTGCAGAAACTCATGAAATTTATCCTTAATGATTTTTGTTCCATTTTAAAACATGATATGGTTAGGGACTGCAAAATGATTCAGGTAAAGTTGCGAGCTGCCAAGCCTAACAATCTGAGTTCATGTCCCTGGATTCACACAGTACAAAGAAAGAACCCACTCCCACAGGCTGTTGTCTGAACTCTACACATTTGCTATGGCATGTACACATCCCCTGTCCCCACTAAATAAATAAGTAAATGAATAGGTATAGTTTTTAAATGGAGCTGGAGAGATGGTTCAGCAGTTAAGGGTATTTGCTGTTCTTTCAGAACCAAGTTCACTTCCAGCTTTTGTTGGACAGCTCACAATCACCTGTAACTCCAGCACACACACACACACACACACACACACACACACACACACACATACACACACACACACACCATCATCAAACTACACATAAATATAGCAATGTTGAAGGAAATCTAGAGGGAAAAAAAACAATTTTTATCCCCCCAAAAACTACATAGGTAAGCACTTAAGTTAGCTCTCTGCTTCTTAAATAATGCCCAACAACAAAACACCCTGAAACTTGATTAATTATTTGAATTATCTAGGTAGTTCTTCTGGCTGAGGATGGTCATCTTTATATGGCTGAGACATAACTGACTGTTGGATGACCTATGCTGACTTTGGCTAGTGGCTGGCCACCTTCCTCCCTCTCTGTCACTTTTCTCCAGCAAGCTTGACCCAGGAGGTTTTGTGACCCTAGTAGACACACAAAAATACAAGTGGGACTCACTCCATATGTCAACGCTTTACTGGATAAGCATACCAGGATCAGAGTGAAATGGAGCTACTGAGATGCATGGCAACCAAAGGGACAGAAGGGTGATCATTTGAGCATGTACTGCGTATAGACATCAATGTTATAGATTATTAAGGAGACTCAGTGAGATTAAGTAAACTACTCTTCACCCCAACTTGAGAAACTATGAAAGATTAACCTAGTTTAATCTGACTCCAAAACATTCAAATATCCTACTAAACACAAATATATGCTCTGTATATCTGTATACATATGTTTATATATGTATATCTTATACAATATATGCTAAGTTAATATATATAGTCTTATATGTATAGAAAGATCTATTTATATAAAAATATATAGATGTTATTATATAATATATTCACATGTGTGCAACATATGAGGGTTAGACATATGCATTAAGAACTCACAAACAGCTGTTCAGATACCAAACCTAATAAAATTAAAGTTTATAAGATGAAACAAATATAAGAATATGCAATAGGAACTATATTTGTTTGTCCTGCAATATCCAAAATAATCTAGTTAAAATATGATAGAAAATGTTTGCTGGAAAATAGACTCAGTGCATGAACTTTGACATAGAATTTACACTCTGTATTAATGTTTAAATCTGACAGTTTCTAGGGGTTGGAGAAATGGCTCAGTGGTTAAGGGCACTGACTGCTCTTCCAAGGGACCTGGGTTTAATTCCCAGAACCCATATGGTGGTTCATTCCTGTCTGTAATTCTAGGTTCAGGCATCTGGCACTCTCTTCTGATCCCTAAAGGCATCACATATGCACATGGTACACAGACATGCATTTAGGTAAAATACCCATCCACTAAATAAAGTAATAAAAAATTAAAACTTGCAATTTCTCCACATGTAAGAATTCTCCACAAACAAGAACACTGAGTCTTCAGGTATTGTTTACTGACAGCATGGACATTCAACTTAGAAGCATACATTCATGGAAATAATATCTTTCTACTCTGAGTGGAGTTCAGTCTGAGAACCCTTAAGTTCTTTCTAAAAACTAAGATCCCATGTATGTATTATGAAGCTGGATGTTCAATGCATTACAGGTGAACACTAGAATATTCAGCCACTCAAGGATTTTAAAATAGCCTATCTAATTGAATTATTCCATTTTATAAATAAACAAGCCATGAATTGTTTGCTTAGTTGTTTATTTATTTGTCTTTGTTTGTGTATGTTTGTATATGTAGAGAATAGTGGTTAATAACAGGTGTTTCCCACCTTATTCTCTGAGACAAGCTCTCCTACTGAACCTGGAAGTCATGGATTCAATTAAACTGGCTGGCCAGTGATTCTCTGGGAATCTTTGTCCTCCCAGAGGTGGATTTATAATCACAGAATGAACCCAGCTTTTCAATACTTGACACTAGGGGTCAAACTCAGGTTCTCGTGCCTGCATGGCAAGAATTTTAATAGCTGAGTCATCTTCCAACCTAAGCCATAGTATTTTAATGGGTATATAATTATACATAGCAATACATTTTATAATGATCTTTGCATACAAGAGCAACATATGATTTAACCATATTCACCCCTCACACGTCCCTTACTTCCCTTATTGTTTCTATTCATCCCCCAATGTCATTTCCACATCCATTCCCTGTTTCATAAATGACAGCATATATCTATATAAAAATCTAAACTCACCATTCAGAGGCTGCTGTATTTTGCTTCATATGAGGCTCTCCAGTTACATTGATTTTCCTATAAATGACATAATTTTGATCATCTTTGTAACCGAGTAAAACTCTATTGTATATTTATACCACATCTGTGAAGAGACCCCCTAGAGTAATTTTATAAGTTGGTTATTATAGATAATGCTGCAGTGTAACCCTGATGTGAATGACACTGTGGCAACTTAGTGAGTCTTTGGCTACAACCCTGGAGTGGTAGAGCTGGGTCATACAATAGCTCTATTTTTAACCTTTCCTAGAACTCACTGATTTCCCTAGTTGTTAGACTAATTTACTTTTCTCTGGTATCTTAATAATCTGGAATTCATATAATTATAATATTAATGTATTAAAATGATAACAATGGTTCTATATACTTGCCACTCTCCAAAACTGGGCAAGGAGAAGAGTATTAACAGGGCTATGTTTTGTTTTCCATTATAAATATGTGTATGATCGAAGCTGAGGGGAACTAAGCCTTCAGTAAATGGAAGTTTGTGTACCTGAATTTCATGGGTCTTGAATGTTCCACAAGGGAACCAAGCACAGCAAAAGTATTTATACATTAGGACCACTAATCAGGGTTTAATTAGCCTTATAATTAGAAGGGTAAACAGAAGTACAATTCCCAAATTGCTCATTGTTTTTTTCTCACATGTCTATGGAGCACTGTTTTATTTGCCTTTGTACCCCTAACAGTTCAGCACAAAATTAATCATTCAATGTGTTAACTATTGAAGGGATTGCTACTTGCCTCCTTCCACAAGATTCTGTTTTATCATATTTGGGTAATTACACTGTCTGATTGTATTAGCCATGAGCTTGTTCAGCTCTGTGAATGCTCTGAAAGAAGCAAGTGAAGGGTTTGTCCTGAGCCTCCCCCACAGGACACGCTGTCACTTCAGCCACTCCTTCATGACACTACCTTAGGCTGTCTTCAGAAAAGTGGGTTTAAACATTATTCTCTTTATTTTACACATAATGACACTCCCATGATGAGAAGTAGCTTGAGAGTTGTGCTGCCTAGGACAGGTGTCTTTAAATGTGATACCCAGATAGATCACCTCCTTACTTTGACAGCGGAGTATGTACCAGACACCTTATGTGCATCACTGGGCGGCTTGGTTTTGCCTCTCTCTGAACCCTTCGTCCTGGCTTTTGCACCAGCCATTCTGGCAATACCCAACTCTGTGTCTTCTGGCCATGTCAATGTCCTTGCCTTTGTCTCCTGCTAAGGCAAAAGACATGATAGGATCTACTTGGCACCAGGTGTTTACAGGAAAGGAAAGAGGAATTGCTCCTCCATGGGACAAAGCCTTTAGCAGAGGTAAATGAAAAACAGCGGATAATTCTCCTCCCTCCCACTCCCTACCCCACACTAGTCTGTTTATCCTGAAATACTGTGGGATGTGTTCATCACCGGCTCTACAGTGTGATGTGATGTGACATTATGTGCAAGAATAGCTCATTCTTATCCTGCCTCCTTCTTTCTTCTCATTCCTTTTGGCTCCTGGCACTTATCTAGAAGTGAAGTGCCCAGTACAGTAGTAGATATAAACTATTGCCTGTCGGTCAGTTTTCTAGGACACAGGCCACTTTTATAAAATTAGCCTGTCTGAGAGAGGAGTACTTTTTAACAAACTCCTAGTCACCCTATAATCTGATAGCAAGTGTAGCTAGAATGCAAACCCAGTACAACAGACTTGCAGCTTAGTGTCTGCTTCCTCCTCACAGGCAACAGACAAGAAAAAGAGATGTACTGTAATTCTGAGTCCAGATGGAGACAGAAACCCACACACCACACGGGAATGCTGAATGGTTTCTGACACAAGAAAATACCCACCCCCACACAGTGACCCATCTCATCTGCCTGTCTGGGCACAGGGATTGCCTGTTCAGGCTACATGGACATGTGATGTCAGGTAGGTGACACTTCTTAATTTCTTGTTCACAGCTGTCAAGTATACTGGCATTGGCCACATTTTTTATTATATTCTCTTTCTCTCTCTTCCCCTTCTCCATTTCTGTCTTCTCCTTTTTTTAATCTACGTAATCCTAAAGATCCTGGTGACTTATCTATTGTGTCTTATTGAGGAAATTATAGGCTAAAAATAAAATAAAATATAGTACTGTCTACTCTCCCCAAAATGTCCAGGGGGCAGAGACCCCTGGGGCTTGGTTATAGCTCAATTCACCCTGGGTGTCGTATTTTTGAGGGTTTAAAAGGGACACCACTGACAAACATCTTTGGAAACACTATAAATAGCACATCAGCTAGATCAGGAAACAAAGGAGAAGCACAGCCAGTGTAATTAGCTCTCTGAGCAAGTTCACTGTTCCGGGGCTGAGGACCGCCTTCCAGCTGATGAGTCTGTGCAATGGAAAAGGAGGAAAATCAACTTCCAGCACAGGCTAAGGATGGACATGGGCATTGTGATCCCTAGCCCTAGTCCCAGACTGCCTCTCAGGCTATCAACATTTGCCCATCAAGGGAGTATGTGAAACTGAGGGTGAAATATTTTTGAAAGAAGTCAAAGGCTGAGGCCAGAAAGTGAACAGAAATCTGGAGTGAGCGTCTGAAGGACAATGCAAGACCCAGGCTACTGGAAGAGAAGAGACATTGTCCCGTTCAGAGAGCCAGAATTTTCCAAATAACAAGCTCATGTCCCTGGCACCTAATGTTTCTTGAGTACTGAGTTTGGTGATAAGCATATTCTGGCTTTGTCAAAGCTCCCTAAGGCAGGAGCTGTTATTAAACCCATTTTACAAAGGAGCAAACTGAGGTTTAAAAAGATTAGCAACTTTCCTCCAAGTTAGAGTTCTAAGTATACACTTTTGAAATCAATGGGATACTTTTCATTTTATTCAATCTGAACCAAAATAAGGAAAGCAAGACAATGAGGAGAATTGGAGACCACTGAAAACCATCAATCTCAACTAGAAAACCACTTCCTGGTCACAAGCTGAAGATTAGAGTAAGGAACAGGTATGCCTGAGACCACTAGAGCTACCTCACCAGTGGCAATGTGGGGCTTCTAGAACCCAGGCCATGCTCCTTGGAGCACTAGACTTTGCAGCTGAGGGGATGTCTCTGGGCAGTTTGATCTCCTGGAACCAACACTACACTGGGAAGTCAGTTCTGTGCCTTTGGCTGCTAAGTCACTAACCACTATCTGTCCCTTCTGCCCCATCTATATTGCCCATGAGGGCCCTGCAGGCCAAGACTGTTTCCCTGTAGCTCCCTGGGCTCCAAACAGAGACTAACATTGCTGGAAGACTCAGTAAAATTTACCACATGAATGGATGGAATAAAGTACAAAGAAATCAGCAGACAAACATGTAAAAATACCTTTCATAATAACAAACGCTCAGGGTAATACAGGAATGCTGTGCCTCACACCATATTTGGTCTTCATAACTGAGGGAGAAAATTATTTTAAATTTATAAGTTAAGGGCCTTTAGAAAACTGATCACAGCTAGAAAGGAGAGATTACCCTGGGATTTTCCAACATTTACCAAGCAATGACTAAGATAATAATGATACTGAATAAATCAACTTGTTTGAGGTGCCTAGATTAGTGCTGGAGGAGGAATGAACAACTTTATATTAGGTTCAGAGTGTCAATTTTAAAAGGTAAAGCATCTTATATATGCATAGAGGGTGGTGTCAGCAGAACATTTCAAATAGATTTCATGCCTTAGAGGTGGCTAAGATTGTAGATTCTCTGTGTTTGTATTTGAATACAATGAAAATCTGAAACTCAATAGCTAACACGTACCCATTCATCTGGTGTGTGCACCATTACTCTAAGAAGCTCACTGGGTTTCATCCTCACAGCAAAGCCTTGGGGGAGCACTAGCATCATCTCTGTTGTGAGTGTGAAAACTGAAGAACAAAATGTGAAGGAACTATATCAGCCACTCTTGGAACTCTGAACACAAACCTCTGCTTCTCACCATCGCTGTAAGCAAAGGAGAAGAGAAGAGATGGTTCAATAAGAAAAAAATAAATGACAAGAATCTGGTGCTGGGGCCAAAGTTGAAGATTAGTTTTATGGCTAAATCTGCATCTATATTAAATACTTCACCATCATCATTAAAGCATAGGATCTGAAGAATATGTTTTTAATTTAATTTACTACCTAGTCTGAAAGAGATTTCTCCAGTTAAAGAAATTAATGTATACACTCAAAGACAGTGTCTGTATTAGATAGAACCTGAGCTCCTACCCTGGCTCTGGCACTGTTTATGTGACATTTAACATTTCCTTTGGCTTCTTTGAGTCTATAAAATAGAAACGTCATCTCAAGCATGGTGACTGTAAGAAGTAAATGAGATATCTCTATAAAACGCAATAGCCCATACATGGCTTAATAAAAGTTAGTTCCCATTCCCATTTTTTTTTAAAGTTGAAGAATAAAACAATGTTATCTCCAACTCTTATTCTTCCTGAGGTAGGCTTCTCTTTCTTTTCCAGGCATGTGCCTGCTCCGGTGTACACAGTAACACATGAGTCAAAACAAGAGCACACCAAAGAAAACCTCTCATTTCTCTCCCAAATGCCACTGACCAACACAGCCAGCCTGGAAAGCCATTATCTATGTGTTCTATAGACTTTCTACCTATAATTGTCCCTATTTGGGGCTATATAATTTGAGCTTTTTGCCCATCTTAGCTATCCATTCTGTCACGCCAACTGTGGTCATGCTACATACAAGAGGCCTAAGGATCCAATAGGGCTGAATGCAATAAGACAATATTGATCCAGACCCTGTGCTGGAGCTTGTACAAGCACAGCCCAGAACACTGTTCAACCTGTGGTCTGCAGTAGTCCCCAGATTTAGATCCTTTTTCAGGCATGTTACTACTCAGACCTTCTATGTTATGAACACAATTCTAAGACAAGGAGACAGGCAGAAAGGTTTCTTTGTCTTGTCTTGTGAATCCTCCAGCTATTTAATACATTAAATATAAGCTATCACAGAGACAGGAGGCAGAGGTAGATGGACCCTTGTGAGTTCAGAGCTAGCCTGGTATACCCAGTAAGTTCTAAGCTTATTGAGCTACATTGTGAGACCTGGTCTCAAAATTAAAAAGAAAGAAAGAAAGAGAGAGAGAGAGAGAGAAAGAAAGAAGAGATAAAGAAAGAAATCACAGAGAATATAATTTTGAGTAACAGTTAAATCTTGTCCTTAGAAAGCCTACATTTCTATAAGACAGACAGTCAAGGACAAGAATGGTTATTATACAGGGAAGAGGGTTACAAGTGGAAGAGCAGGGGGAAGAAGTAAGGCACGTATCTTGGTATCTCCCATCTGTTGCATCCTCAGAACAAGCAGCTATTTCTAAAGCTTTAGCTTATAAAATTAAAACAAGAACAGAGATGATGGAAGTACAGAAAGAATCAAGTTCTAGAAAAAAAATAAATGACCTGATAAGGTTCAGTCCTTGATATCAGAGATACATTAACACAATTCTGAAATGGACATATTGGTTCAGAGATAGAGAAAGGTGAGCTTTTACAGGGTGGTTGTCTAACATGAACAAAAGGAGAAAACAGACAAGGAGGGGACTGATTCTGGATAGCCTATCATTTACACTCCTATCATTTACCAAGAGTTCTGTGAATATTCTGAATATGAATATTCCAGTCCTAAAAACTAGAAGTGATTTTTAGGGAAGACTGCATAACTCATTCATTCTGTCAGTATATTTTCTAAGCATATCATTCAAGGCTCCATAGTTGCAATGGTAAGTAGGAAGAAGTCAGTCCTGTGCTCAAATCACTCATTCTGTGAAATGTACCAGATAAAGAACAGTAGCCATGACATTAAGACCTAACACTCACTAAGTGTGTGTTATATACTTTGTACTAAGCACTAAGTCATGTTATTTTATTTAAATTTCACAGTGGTCCTAGTAGGAACACCCTTGCTATCTCTATAACAAGAGCCCACCTAAACTTAGAGATGTTAGTAACTTACCCACATAGTGAAGTCAAAATCAAACCTGGTATCTTTCTGCCATAGTCAGGACTACTATTGCTCTGATAAAAACACCATGACCAAAAGCATCTGGGAGAGCAAAGAATTGATTTGCCTTAGACTTCTTTTTTTTTCTTCTTTTTTTATTTTGTATTTATCAAAAAAACAGTAAAATGAATTTAAAATGCTGAAAAGTTAACAATAACTATAAAGAGGATACAAATCATAAGCATGACTTATCAAGGGTGATAATGCAAATAAGATTGCTACACATATATTTACTTTGTGTTCAGCTTTCCCTCTGAATTTTTTTTTCCATCCCTGTATATCCTTATTCAAGGTCCCTTCCTCCTCCCACCATGCCTTAGACTTCTATATCACTGTTCATCATAGAAGGAAGTTGGCCGGAACCTGGATATAGGAGCTGATGCAGAGGCCATGGAGGAGTGTTGCTTATTGGATTGCTCAGCCTTCTTTCTTTTTTTTTTTTTTTTTTTTTTTGATTTTTAGGTTTAA
>PVIH01000028.1:412230-648115 GCA_004025045.1 Sigmodon hispidus
AAGAGTTAACAATAACTATACAGAGGATAAGAATGATAAGCATGGCTTATCAAGGGAAGAAATACAAATAAGATTGCTACACCTATATTTTCTTTGTGTTCATCTTTCCCTCTGAATTTTTTTTTTCCATCCCTGTATATCCTTATTCAAGGTCTCTTCCCCCTCCCAACACATCTGGTCATTTTTTTCCTCTGCAACTTCTCTTATCGAATCCAGGAGCTCCAGCACAAGATGACAGCAGCACATGGGCTGGGCCCTCTCCCTTCAATCACCGATGAAGAAAGTGCCCTACTGGCCTGTTTGCAGTCTGATATTATGGAGGCATTTTATTTTATTTTATTTTATAATTTGAAGTTCTCTCCTCTCAGATGACTTTAGCTTGTGTCAAGATGACATAAAATTATCCAGCACACTCTGACCATTTACTCCCAATAATCATAAAAATTTGCTCCTAATCTGTATTATATTCTTTGCAAAGGTCTGCACAAAGAGTGAAAACAAACAGTTATTAACGGGGGTTTGGGGAAAAGGTTTCTCAGAGAAACTTTAAAAACTCTTGAGAGATCGAGATAACTGTTGAAGAAGCAGATGGGCTCGGGAGGTGGGGGTGCATTCCAGGCATGGGAAGCAGCCTATGCAAATAGCCGCAGCAAGAAAGCAGCCCTGTGTGTTCCAGAACCACAAGAATCTTGAAGATGCTGAAGCACTGTGTATGAGGATGGGCCACAGAAGGAAATGGCTGGAGACATAGGGTCATGATTAAAAAGGCTTCCACATTCTGCCATGCTATATAATTTTGGTTTTCTCTTATAAGCTATGGCAACTGCTAAAATAGCTAAGGGACAGAAAAAAAAAAAAAAGTCAAATGCATGTTAGATATCTCTGGTGACAATATGCCCAAACTAGTCTAAGAGACAAATTAATATGAAGAGTTACACATTTCAGATGACAAAGAAATTTTCTTCACCTTCTGAAATCATAGATGAACTAAACACTTTCCAAGGTCCTTTTTTGTAAGCATACAAGGATTTATGCTAATGAAATAAAGGCAGGAATGATGCACATTACTTCGGGTTCTGGCTCATAGTGTTCTAGAGATGATCATCATTTCCCTATATTCCAGTCTTATGCAGAAGGATTCTTTTTTTTTCCTTCTTTATTTATTTTGTATTTATCAAGAAAAACAGTAAAATGAATTTAAAATGCTGATAAATTAAGAATAACTATGAAAAAGATAAAAGTCATAAGTATGACTTATCAAGGGTGATAATGCAAATAAGATTACTACACATGTATTTACTTTGTGTTCAGCTTTCCCTCTGAATTTTTTCTTTTTCATCCCTGTATATCCTTCCTTCCCCCTCCTGCCATATCAGGTCATTTTTTCTGCAGAAGGGTTCTTTTCTCAGTAATGGAGTCACACAAACCTCAGTACCTGGCTAACTCTGGGATAGAGATACTTCTCATCCTATACTGACCTACCACAGGAATGAGATGTTATCACAATATGCGAACCCTGATAAGGTCTACAGAAACTGAGATAGAACAGAAGGTAGATATCACAGATGCAGGGAAAACAAGATAGACCAGACAAACCAGGCCTCAGCCCCTGGGAATCCCTTTTGTTCCTGATCTTAGAGGAACATACAGACATTTAAGCATCTTTTAAGGACAAGATATGGACATACAGGAAAGAAATCATCAAGATTCTAATAAAATCCAAAGCTACATTTTAATTCTATTTTTTCTTAACTTCTACTTAACAGCTTCAGAGAGAATAATTGTCTGGCAAAAATCTCACTTAGAAATTAAACCCCAGGCATAATGTTAGCTCAACCCCAGTGCATTAATGCTGCTTTGTACTTGAAAGCTGTAAATGTAAGTCTGATCCCACTGTCACGAGTTTGATTGAGATTCCCAAGTACTGTAGTTCACACTGCATCATATTTTCAGTTTCGATGCTCCCCGCCATGGAGTGACTGTTCAAAGAAGGACCTGTCAGCTTCATTGCATGGTAGACAAGGCTAATCAGCAATGTCAACATGTCACTGAATCCTCTGTTCTTCTTGATAGAGGAAGTAGTGAGAGCCTCCTTCCGGGGATGAGAAAGGCAGATGCGAGACAGCTGTCCTTACACTCAAAGAAAGCCACACTTCCATTGAGGAACTCAAAGATACTCCTACAGCACCAGTGGGTTCTCACTATTTTTCACACACAATTTGAGGGAAACTATAGAGGCAGGCTCCAGAAGGACCCAGTAGAAGAGTATTAAAGTGTACAATCAGAAGATACAGGTTCAATTCTCAGTCTTGTCTTCATTCATACTGTTCCAGTCACTGTCCCAGGCAGTATAGAAGTCTTTACTTTCAGTGAGACTGATTCATAGTAAGAAGGCTATTTCACTGTGACTATGAATTGTATGACTTTAGACAAGATCTTTAACCTCTTTGGGTGTTGGGGTTGCAACAAAGGTCATAATTATGTTTTAACTGACCGATGTCTTTTGGGAACATCAGCATATTCTATTCTTGCCACCCATTCTTTCTACATCCTTAGTCATGCACATCTGGAAGAACTGACTGAGGATGGATACATGGCTCAACTCTCTGGAGTATCTCAGGGGTGTTGGCTGCTATGATTTATGAAGACTGGTTGCAGGACCAAACCCAGCAAAAGGTAGGACACCTATCATCAATACCAGAGACGAATTATTACCAAAAAAACCCTCCCATTTCTGTAGTTGTTCAAACTTGGAGGATATATGGTGGGACAGCAGACATAGTGATCCTAATAAGACACTTGGGAAAGAAGCAAATATAAAGAAGAGGCAAGCCAAGAATGCCTGAGAGTCTGGTTCTGGTGGTGTCTCCTGACAGTAAGACTTCCTGGCTAAGAGCTAATAAACTTTTTATTCTAATTTGAGGGTACATCATTGGGATCAGGGTTTTAAAAACTGTCAGTAAGGGGTCTCCTAATCAATGTGCTCCTCTTTTGTAAACTGATGGGAATAATGTCTGACTTGCATTAACTTATTTTTTATTAAAAATGTTTTTATTTATTCCCTGAAAGTTTTATTCATTTATACAATGTATTTTTATGACATTCATTCATTGCTACTTTCTGCCAACCCCCTCTCACACTATCTCCCCCCCCAACTTCATGTCTGTATTTTGTTATTAAAAATCTATTAGCTCCCTCAATCCAATTAGTGCTGTCTGCATGCACACACAAATATGGTGCAATCCAATGAAGCATAAGCAATGTCCTTAGAAAAGAGTAAATCACCCTCCCACAGAAGCCTTTTGCAGCTGCTCAGCTCCCCAGGTGCTGGAATTTTGACTGAGTTGTCTTGTGCAGGTAAACACAGCTGCTGGGAGTTGAGTATGCAATAGCCACTTCATGTCCAGAAGTCAGGATTTCACACATCTTCTCCCCATCCATCACCTCTTACATTCTTTCCTCTACAATGTTGCCGCAGCCTTGATACACATGACTCATGAACAACTGAGCACTCACAGTTACTGACACTCAGCAGCTTAACCAGTTATAAGCTTTTCTCCTGGAGCTAGAGGGATGACTTAGTAGTTAAGTGCACTTCATGCTCTTCTAAAATCAGTTCCCAAACACCCTGTTAGGAAGCTTATAACTGCCTGTAACTCCAGCCAAAGAAAGAGTCAAGTCCTTCAGCCCTCATGAGCATCTATAAACACACACACATATTTATCCACAGATATAACATGTGAACACACATATATACATAAATAAACAATTTTGGAAACAAGCCTTTCTGACCAAAGTTGAAAGCAGCACAAATTTATGAGTATAAACATAAATATTTGGAATGCAGTTTGACAGTATGACCAATTAGCAAATAACAATAGGTTTCCTTAGAAGGCCCAGGATCTCTCCTGTCATAAGCTTTTCACCAGCTTTACAGTACCAGGCATGAAATCTCTCCTGTGAAACAAGCCTGATATCCAATAAGATATCAGGTGGTCACCCTGTAACCTTTATGCCACTATTGCACCAGTGTGCACACCTTACTAGGCATAACGTACCCTAGTTTAAGATTCTTGTAAGATGAATTGTTGGTCTTTGTTACTACCTACCCCTTAGCCACTTCAATAACTTCTCTGTGTTTTAGTGTTCTTACTACAAAATAATAAGAACAGCATGTAGAGTTATTCAGAGGAGCAAATGAGTTCAAATACTGCTGATTCTTAGAAAACAGACACTTGCCATTGAAATATTTACTATATTGATATCACTACTACAACCTAAACACACCTTTAAATTACATAGAACAAAAACTAATGATATTGTTATCTTGAAGGTACTTACCTTTAATCAGAGTTATCTTTTCAAGTCCCAAATTTGTCTTCTTTTATTAATCAAGAAGATTGATTGATATAACACACAACCTTGGAAATTTAGTGTTCTGTCTAGCTCATGCCCATGATACAAAATAAGTTGATAGGATGCAAGACCTTTACTCTGTCATGTGGGATCCAGGTTTCTTTAATCCTATTGTTCTGCCTGCTTCCAGGTCTTTGTAATGAGTCATTCATCCAAATAGCAAAGAGAACATCATGAATTAGTTAAAAGAGTTATTTATAGGCTACTCCTGCTTTCTCAAGATTAGGCATTGGCCAGAACTCCGACCCATTGCTATGTGAGGACAGACTGAGAAATAGAGCTGATCTATGTCTGGTGGCACAGGAGAATATACACTAGTGAACACCAGCAATCCCTTCCCCACAGCAAAAAGACCAGTTGAATGTGAATACTTTGCGTACCAAAATAATGCCTTTGTGAGAAAAGGGCCCCTTAGAGAATGGTAGGTCTGACCAGCCCCCCACAAGGTCAGTTAGATATACATTGACAGAACTATAATCTGAACCCACTTCTAACCTCTAGGTGGTCTTTTTCTTCATCCAGTAGCCTCAGCTAAGCTGTTTGCCCTTGGAAGATAATTTACTGTTCCTTTACAGGGATTTCTGCCCACAGACCCTCATTTCGTGTGCCTCCTTTCACAAGAGGTGGGTGTAAAGGTGAGATGACTAGACTGGAGGTATCTGTGCCTCTATTCTTATCAAGTCACAGCAACTAATTACACAGTAAGGTAAAAAGCTGACCAAGTGGTGGGACACTTGGCCTATCTGGAACTACAGTTCTATTGACTAATTTTTTTAAACATTGCTTTTCTTGACACTTTCTTCCATTACAATGTGTAAATGGGACATGGTTCTATTTAAGACAGTAAGTATTTTTTTCAAATGCCAAGTTTCATGAACATATTTATCCTTATACCCATATCACCAAACAGAAATCCTAGAAAACTGATAATTAGCCAAACTTTAACAATCAACAAAAAGTTATAGTTTAGAATCTTGCCTGAAATGTTTACAACCAGCTTGGTTTTGTTTTTACCAGATGTGTGGGCTGTAGCAAAACCAACCACTACCTGGAATTGGTGTAGCCTGTTCTGTTGTTTTCATTAATTCTATTGTCACTTCTGAAAATGCAGATGGCAAGTTAGAAATACTGCCTGACATGTGGCCTTTCTGAACACTGAGTCTCTGGACATGTTGATCTTTCTAAATTTTTTGTCTGTGCCTTGCTGGGTATCAAAGGTCTATAAACAGAACTGATGAATAATTCAGCTACCTCACCCCTCAGCACTCCCCACACCGTGGGGAGGAGATATTAGGAAACACTGTCAAGGATGTCTATAATTCTGGAAGTTGGCTACTACAGTAGACTAAGGACCCTAAGTCTTGGGCTTGGCAGAGACCCTGTTTAGTATTCTGAGCCCACTGTTGACTACACTCGTGAAAGAAGCTGGTCAGAGAGGCCATTTCTTCCCAGAAACACCACGACCTCCTAGCAGAGTTTCACCTAGATTTTGATTAGTTACTGCTCTCCAGATTTCTTATATTGTTCAACTTTAAAAAACGTTCTTTAAATTTCCTTGGGAATTTCAAATTTTCTCTGTTTTAAATCTGGGGTAAGTTGTAATTTAACCATTTAGTGACTTGCTTTCTAGGTAAGCACCTGTGTTCAGCAATGACTTACCATTCAGGCGACAGATCTGGAAAGAGTGTGAATAGAGCCCACAGTGCTGAGCTGTGCTTGTACCATCCACTCTACTGTTCTGTGCCTCAGTTTACCCCACTATGGAATGAAGAGGATAGTCCCTCCAACTTCACAGCATGGTTGTGAGAAACAAACTGATAAATATAAGAGCCTAAAATAGAGTTTGCATATAACAAGTGCTTTATGAAATGACAATTTTAAGGAAAAAAAAACAGATTAGAGCTGAGATCACAGTGTTTAATTAAGATTTAAAGCCTTATCACGTTGCCATATATTTATCATCAGTTATGAATCAAATAGCTCCCCCACTGTTAAAAATAGATGCCTTTATTTGAATATCTCCCCACCCCTTATAATGTAGATATCCCTGGCATTCTCCAGATGTAGCCGCAGCTCTAATCTGTGAGGGATCAGGGTAACTGTAATTGATTCAAAGCCAAGCAACATCTTTGTTATCCTCCCATCAAGAGGTGCTTCTTAGTTATGCTCTTATTGAAGATGTGCTGGCCAGTGATTAGTTTGGCTTCCACAGCCCTGCCCAGAAGAAAGAGCATTCCATTTGTCCCTGCAATCGACTCTTATGCCCAGGAAGTAAGAATTGTAACATCTGCCAATCTCAAACTTTTAAGTTTATTAAAATCAAATGAGTTAACAGATGTGGATGTGTTCTCAAGCACTAGAAACATCAGGAATTACTATCATTTGTGCATGCTAATTATGCCATGTATTATTCTATAACAATAACAATCACCTGCTCAGTTGGACTGCTTGGTCAATATGTATAATTTAAACTGTGGGGACCCTCAGGAACAGTGTGAAGCACCTATATCTCCAAATCACTCTTCATGGGTGGGTCATGTATCTGCAGCAACAAAAGATGCTGTGCTCAATTCAACCCATTTCCACTTATTTTCACTTAGCCAGTGGCTCAGTGGCATGTGAGCCCAAAGCAAAGAATTGGAACAAACCCATCATACAACATTTGTTTCTGGAAAAATCAAACTGATAAATTTGTTGAGCACTCTACACAGAGAATTATGTGTAGTTTTGGATATTTGAACAGTGAAACTCAAGTCAGAAAGATTCTACTCTCAGAGGCTTAAAAAGATGATGGAGAAAAGGTAAAGAAAGATGGTGCAGTTTAAAAGACCTCCAGGTGAAGCTTTGATAAAACGCAGCCTCTTCTGTCATGTCAAAATTGGTTTCATCAACTTCCATTCTGTGATAATAAATTAGTAATGATTTTCTTTAATCAAGACCTGCTCATATTGAAAACACTATATCCATTGTGACTTGGCATCAGAAATGTCTGGGGCCTTCATTATTTTAGATGATAACATGATGGGGCTTTCGGCAAGCCAAGCCACAGCCAGTATTCATATTATTATTCTTTTAAGAGAATTCTGGACTTACATGATCCAGGAAAGCTTCCTCAGTTTCTCCTTCCATACATATACAGTTTTGTCCACATGCATACATAACATGCACTCGAAAATGTAGATTTTTTTTCCGCCTCTGACAGATGATATTCTATTCTGCTGTCACAGTGGTTCTGAAATATGAGGGAGCATCAAATCACTGGAGGGCTTGTTAAAACACAGATTGTCTGCTGCATCCTACCAGAGTCCCTGATTCAACAGGAGGCACCTGCAATTCCAAACTTGCAGTCGACTCTGCTGTCAATGCTGTTGACCCAAAGGCAATACTTTGACAACCCTGCAGAGATATATCACATCAATCATACCACATGGCACTGATCTTTTTGCATATCTCTTTCAGCCAAAAATGATGGATTAAGTGTCCACCACATCTTCCAGTAACTGTGCAGGCATCTATCTTCTTCAGCTTCGTAAATCTTGACCCGAACCTCAAACTCAGTGTGTAGTAGACGTGTAAATGCTTATTGAACAAATGATTAAATATTGCATAGTAAGGTCAAAGGGCATGGAAATAATAGGAATCTGAGCACAGCTGTGTGCTTGCTCTAGCGAAAAACTGGCGGCTGGGCTGCCACCGCAATTGCACTAGCTGAACATCAGGAAATACCTACTTTATTATTAGTCTCAGGTATGAGCTACTTTCCACACATGCATGGGACCTAGGATCTAGAATGGAGATAAAACCTGAATCCAAGTGATAAGGGGAAGATGAAGTTCTTAGAGAGATGGCTCGATCAGTACAGTGCTTGCAGTGCAGGTACCAGGACCTGAGAGTCTCCAGAACCTTAAGAAAAATGAGTATAGTGACACATGCCCTGACCTTAGCATTGGGAAGACAGACAGACAGATGCCTGCAACTCACTGGCCAGCCAGCTCAGCTAAACAGGCAAGCTCCAGAGTAGATAAGAGAACATAGCTTGGAAAATGAAATGGAGTGACTGAAAAAGATACCTGATGTCAACTTCTGGCTTCTATATGAAAACACACACACATTTGCATCTGTGTACCCACACCCATGTTAACATGTGCACATTTATATATACAAAGACACACGTGTCTGCAACCATGTTGGGCGCCAGTTGTTGCATGAATTCTGGTTGTGTTAAAAGAAACTCAGAGCCAGATATTGGAGAAACGCTGAAATATCAAGGAGAGAAATTCCATGGTTAAATCTCACCCAGCTATCTTCCAGCTTCCTCAGCCTCACTCCTTGTCACTTCTAATGCCCCATCTTCCTACGCCTGACTTAAATGCCTTCTTCACCCAGTTGTATCACATTCAGGTTAAAATCAAAGGCATGGGCTACTACTATTTGGTAGTTAGCTTTGAACTCACAAAAACACAGAAAGATCTCTATCTCTGAAGTTATGGGATTAAAGGCAAGGCACCACACTGCCTGCTTAGGAGCCTGGAACTCTCTCTGTAAACCGAGATGGTCTCAAACTCAGATCTGCTGGGATTAAAGGTGTAGGTCACCACTCCTGGTCTTTCCCTGTGCTGGGATTAAAAGTGTGAGTCACTACTCTCTGATCCTCCTGGATTAACTGTGAGTAGATCTCTTGATATTCCAGACTGGTTTTATTAAATATATAACATATTACCACAACTGCATACCCATCAACACCCATATTAACATATGTACATGCATGTACACATACATTTCTAATGTTACCTTGGGAAAGACATGGTTTGACTATTTCTTTGTCAAATGGAGACATCCTCTGGCATAAAGAACTGGCATGAGTCTAGAACCAATGTGTTTGCTGAAAACTCAGAAGATAGAAAAGCTTCAAATTCTAATTTCCTCTAGTAAACATTTAGCTATAAACTTAGCACCAAATGTCCATTACTCTACTACCTTATGGCACAAGGCTTCTTGTTTGGTTTTACCTTTCAAATTTATCTATGATATACAAAACATAAAAATTGAATAATGTGATGGTTGACTATATATATAGTCTAGACCAGCAGTTCTCAACCTATGGGTCCTGACCCTTTAGGAATCAAATGACCCTTTCACAGGGGTCACATATCAGATATCCTCCATATCATATATTTATATCATAATTTATAACAGTAGCAAAATTATAATTATGAAGTAGCAAAAAACTAATTTTATAGTTGGTGGTCACCACAAGGTAAGGAACTGTATTAAAGGGCCCACCCAGCATTAGAAGGGTTGAGAACTACAGGGATAGAGGCTGAGACAGCAGAATTGATTGCACAGATGTGTTAAAGACAGCCTGGGGAAAGATCATGAGCCCCTATTTCAAAACACAAATACAGTTACACAGAATACGCATGTGTAAAACATGTTTATCTTCCCAGACATTAATTATTTGTTTATGGTGAAAACATTTAAGATCATGTCATCTAGCTTTTTGAAATATGTCATGCATTATTATCATCTATGGTTGCCTTAACATGCTGTGGCATGGCATAACCTTTTGCTCTTGGCATTAAGATAAAATGTAAATAGTTTGTTTGCACCTATATTTGTGTGTTGCATTATATATCTGAGGAATGGGCAAGTGAGATATAACAGTACAAGAAGACAATCCCAGGACTGGAAAAAATAGATGGCCTTCATGGATCTGCGTGAAATTCCTGGGAAATGATGTAGAATGTAGACTTATGGTGTAATTAAAGAACCAAATCCTGAAAATTGTCCTCTTACCTCCTCATGTACACTATGGCATATAGATGCACTCTCACTACTACTACTACTAATTTGCTTCTGATTTACCCCAACCAACAAACAAAGAAGGAGGGCTGTTTACTCACCAAACCTCTTTTGTAATTATAGCTGTGTTTATAGGCAGGTACAGCCAGCAGCTGTCATATTAATAGATATAGATGAAGCACCAACATTTGCTACACCTACCACCAAGAAATGCCTCTAGATCACACAGCAAAGGCAAAGGAAAACCATTTTCTCTGTGATGCAGTTCCACCTAAATAGTCCAATAGTTGATCCCATAAACCACAAGATGCTAAGGTCACCAGGATTATATCAGCAGCTAGGTGCTATGTAACAGCATTATCCAATTACTGTCAAGTATACTGCACTCAAAGTAGCTGGTGTGGCTTGTCCATCACATCATGGGCAATATTGCTCAGGAACTTCTCCAGCCTCAATCTCAGGATCCCACCTTTGCAGTTCAGCAGCCTCCTGAATCCAAGGCCAAGGACATGCTTCCATCTGGGACTGGCTATCTCTAGTCAACCTCCAGGCAATCCTTTCTTCTATTATCACCATGGTCAATGACATGCTGCTGTGCTCGGTGAATGTTTGATTCATCTGTTTTCCCCTAATCACCACCCTCTGAGGCTTTCTCATCCCATAGCTCATGACCTGGCTTATTTTCACAGCCCACATCAGACTCCAGTACTTTATGATTTTCTAACATGTTTCTGAAACTGCTACGGTCAGAACCCCTCCCACCCACAGCCCCTTGAGGCCTTGAGATCCTATTTGTCTAGTTAAGTGCATAAAGTGCCCTAAAGTAGATTTTAATTAATTCAGCTGTTTAAGTCATTGGACTTAAAAAAAAATGATGCCAAATTAAATGGCTCCTCCTTAACCCAGTGCTTTTATTTTTACTTCGCCAGTGACTGATGCAAGCCATATGATTACGCCATCACCATGAGAATTCTTTAATTTAATGAAGAATGTGCCAGCAAAACCTAATGGGCACAGGGTGATGGAAATTGCATGTGAACATCAAGATGTCACAAAGCCTAGGGAGCAGCCATATCCACCTGCCTACGAACCTTCTCTGATGCCACCTCCTCCTCCAGGGCAGAACTCTATACTCAGCAGAAAGCCTGTTAGTCAATGCCAAGTTCAGACTCCTTTAGATGCCCCCTTATAATGGAAAGTGAGTTCCAGGACAGTCACAGCAGTTACACAGATAGATAGATGGTAGATGGATGGATAGATAGATAGATAGATAGATAGACAGATAGGTAGATAGATATAATAAAGTATTTATATAAAAACATGATTTTTAAATAGCAACTGGCCACCAGAGAACTCTTCTATTTCTTCAGACCTTTGAAGAAGCTTTGAAGATCCATTATTTGAATATATGCCTTATCATCAAGGCTATATCACCACTGCATTAGACCTTCACTGTAATTTCATGTAAAACTTTACGCATATAGCTTACTTAGTCCCTTAATGTATAGGCACAAGACTTCCTGGCTCTTGCTGCTTTATAAATGATAAGGAATAGATTTCCAGACATATAACAGGTATGTGGCTTACAGTACTTGCTTTAAATGTGAATGTTTATTGACCTATGATAGACTGTAAAAATGTTTGCCATCTTTTATCTCATTCATATCGTTTTGGATTTTGTTATATAATTTTTAAAAACACACAAGCAGTGTTTTTCTCTTTCAATCTGGATTAGATTTATCCTTTATTGACCAATGGAATGTAACAAAATTATGGTAGACAATTTTTTAGCTTGGGCTCATGTGCATGAATATACATGCACATGACACAAAATTAATAAAATTAAAGCAAATCATTTTACATAAAAAATATACTTAGTACTAGGCATATAAATAATTGAGTTTCAAGGTCCTTCACATTAAGTTACTTCTCATCTATGAGGAAGAACATGGCCACTGATCCTTGTTTTCATTTCAGTGATCCCCTCAATGCTAGACGACCAGTATTTAGGAGAAGTAAATTCCTAAATGTACTATTGTAGTGAGCATCTAAGTATTGATATGGACAATTGTGGTGCTCAAAGCTACAGCAGCATCACCAGTTCTAAAGTGTCCAGTCTACATGTAGTGATTCTGATAGGTCAAGCTTTATGTGACATGCTCAAACAACTTTATCATTGTTGTTTTGTTATTACTTGCATCAGATTTAGAAAGGCACATTATTTTGCGCAAGAAAATTTTATCTCATCACAAATTAGAAACTTGCCCAAGATCACAAAACCAGTAATTACTACTAAAACTCAAATTGTATCCTGGGCTGTCTAACTCCAAAACTATATTTCTTATGCCCCTCTACTTTTGCAATTAATATACAACATCAAAGCAAAGGCCAGAACTTGTAGAGAGAATAGTAGGGCCAAAGCCAGGTTAGACCACTCTAAGAAAGCTTCCTGGACAAGGTGTGCAGGGGACAGAAGACTGTAAGGACCAGCTTATGCTTATATAACATGGAGTGGATGAGTATCCAGCATAGGCCAATATGGCTAATGCTGGCCTAAAATGTATGACATCAAATGTCTGGGGAACCCGAAAGTAAACAGTGACTCCCTCTGTTATATAACTGTTCTTGGGAAGATGCTACTTTTATGTGAATTTTAATTTTTAGAATGACTTAAAGGTCAGAGGCAAAGTCGTTTACCATTTGTCCTTTGGCTGTCAGACTGTGTGTGTCTGTCTGTAGGCCTGTGTGCTTACATCTGTATAGACTATGGAACAATGTGTACCTGTGCCTGCCTATGTGTGGCCCTTCCATGTTGATACATGCCTTCATGTCTGCCAACATTTGCCTACCTGGCAGCCTGCATGACAGCCTTCTTCCTGGGTGAATAAGGTATGTCTATCTGCCCACAGCCCCCCACAATCCCTTCAAGCTCATGGCCTGTGGTGTCCCTCCCTTGGTACCAAAGATTGAACCTCACAAAGCTACACCTGAACTTCATCAAGAAAGCCAAATAGAATTTTTCAAGAACTGAGGAAGGACATTCTGAGCATCCTGAGAAATCAGCTTGGACACCAGGACAAGTGGTTTGAATTAAGGTGGAAAGTCACAGTACCTCAGCTTGAGGCAAGGCAGTGTGTGGGTTTAGGTTTGGCAGAAAGTAAGGAAGAACTCTTGCTTGAAGTGTTAGCAGCAACAGCCTATCAGAATCCAATGAGATAAGGGCTTCCTTCCATTTCAAAACATTTACATCAGGAAAGCAATTAATTGCCTTTGTTGTAGAACATTACCGGTGTGACAAGCTGATCTGAGAAGTAACACTAGTGTACTTGCAAATCTGAAGCAAAAACATTGTAGTCTCACATGCTGAGAACCTGAGGCTAAGGAAACCTTGGGAGGAAACACCTACCTTCTAAAAAAGTCATTGGTAAATGTGCTAAGTAGCTGCTTTCCTATGCAAATATTGAAGAAAATGAAGTGAAGTCACCATTCAGTCATCGCTTAATGTTCTCTAAAAGGCCAGGAATGTCAATCTGGCACAGATCTTTCCATAGAAAGGCTAAATATTTTCCATTAACACATATGCAAGCTGTGAGCAAATTATGTAGCCAATCAAAATGCCTAGCCCAATTTTCTTTCTTACACTGAATGTGTTTTTCTACCTGTTTTAGGATTAATTCATGTTTTCGTTAATTGAGAGTCACTTAGCTATTAGTATATCTGCTATTATGTTCAGAGCCAAAAAATTTAGGGACTAGTTGAACTATGTCTTTAAGATTACTACATGAGAAATGGGCATGCTGGCAACTGGAGAGTAATGGAAAATATGGAATAACAGAAACAAAGACAAGGAACAAAAGAAAGCTCTCTTTAGCCCATCAAGGACAACTGAAGAAACTTTAGTAACCTTTGATCTGAGTCTTGCTAAGAAAACATCTTCTACTATTTAATAAGCAGTATGTGCCACTCAAAGAAATACTCATTTTTAATTTAACAAGTATATGTATATTATCTCAATAGTTAAATTGTGACAACTAAGCTTCATGGAGCTTAAGATCTAACAGTTAAGTTACAGAAATAAGATTAGGACCTGTATCAGCTCAACTCCAAAGCTGGAGCTCTTGATCTCTCTTCTTGCACATTTACTCACCTGAGGAAGGAATCCCAAGCAGAGAGAGACCAGCAGCAAAGCACAGAAACTGTGACCAGTAGAGTACACACATGAACTATGAGCACATTTGCATGCTAGGAATGTGGGAGAACGTGGAAAATGGAGGAGGAGAATCCAAAAACCATATCATGGAGCACTTTGTATGTGCTAAGTAAGAAATAGTGTGCACACTCCTCAGGGAGGAAAAGAGTTATCAGGAAAAGGTAACTGCTGCACATTCATCCTAATCAATCCTTCTCTTAGCAAAGAAATATCCATTGCAGCACAGGACAAAATCCTTTCCACAGTATACCAGCATGAAATGGGCAACATCAGGCCGCTCTGGTCCAAAGAGCTGTGAAGGCTGTTCTGTTATGGAATATCCATACTGTCCCTGGTTCAGAAATTGTTTTACTCCCAGCTGTTTTCTGGCACCTGTTATGTGTTGGATCTTGTACAAGTGTGTGGACTTGCTGGCAAGCATAATGAACAGACATTCACTTTGGGAGTTCACATAAAGTCAAGACAGAAAATAGACAGCCACCAAACACTGAGTCACACACTGAGCTAGGCTCTATAAGGAAGGATGCCATCAAGATCTATGCAACAGGAAGCAGACAGTTCAGACATAATCTTTGAGGAAATGTTTGGAACAAGCTTATGTAGCAAAGGGAATCAGTTTGGCAATGACCCTAAGGTTCTCTTCATAGGAAGATGGAATCATATGAGGAAGCCTTGAATGGAACAGAAAGTCCAGGTAATGAGACTAGGAAAGGCTGACACCTAGGCCTTACAAGCCACAGTGAGGTGCGTTCTTGTGGAAATATCTTAAGAACTATTTCCACACTCAAGATTTGGCCTAAAAAGAAACATTTCTGCTTCCTGGCACATCCAGCCACGTAACTTACAGAAACTCCCTTTTGGCCTAGTTACTTTAAAAAAAAAAAAAAAGTCAGAGCTAAAATTATTTCAGACATCCCATTCAAATCAATATGGTGATATGTAGGTCTATTTGGTTCTTCCAGAATTTTCCTCTGAAGTTATATTGATTTCTCACATTCAGAAATACATCCTAATGAAATAACTTACTCTGAGGAACACATTGCACCTGCTCTTTGCTTTGTGAGATTTGGAGTGGATTTTAGCCAAAGGAGGAGTATTTGACAATTGCCGGAAGTAACTCATCCATCTATATATTCCAAGCCCCCCAAAAATGGAAGAGGAAAAAAATTAAAGCCTCTAAGTCAGGAGAGACACAACCTTGAGGCACAACTATAATGAGATGATGCTTTCCATTGCCTGAGATGTCATGGTTTAAAAAGTTCTCTCAAAGAACTGTTCCTGGAGTTTTGAATTCTGACCTCAAACAAGTCCTAAGTTTTTCTTTTTATAAGGTGATGTAAGCAAGAAGAAATGAAATAACTTTCCCTGGTGTCATAGCTAGTGTTGGTGGCAATCGGGATTCTAAAGCAGGTTAAAGTGCTGAAGCCTTGAATGGAACAGAAAGTCCAGGTAATGAGACTAGGACTCATTACCAAACATTTCCTCAAAGATGATGTCTGAACTGTCTGCTTCCTGTTGCATAGTTCATACTCTCTGTTCTACACCTCACTGCCCACAACAAACACAGAAAATATTTTCAGATGCTCCATCCTTGGGGGATGAGCCGCAGCGCAAGCAAACAGTACATCATTTTTCCAGCCTTTTCCATCTCACAAACTTACAACCTTACAAAATAGCTGTGATCCCCTGTTCCCTAGATCCTACTCCAAATTCCCTCCCTCCTGCTGGGTTAAGCATCACCTCACTGTGTGACTCCATAAAGGAAACTCTGGGAAATTAATAGCCTTGTTACCACCATTGGTGCTTAATGACCCTGCAGCTTCCTGTGGAGTGTATTCTCCCTGGGCTGGTTGTTAATGAACCACTGCTTCACTTCTTGGTTCCAGCGGAAGGCTCTTACAGCAGCAGCACATTGCAGAGCTAGAGAAGAACACTGAACACGCTCTAGGTGCCACGTACTGTACTGTGTGCATTGTATGCACTCACTTGTTTGTAGCTCACAAAATATAAAAATGATCATGGGCTGTTGGCATGGTTATCCCCATTTCACAGATGGCTTAAGTGAGTTTTAGCATACTTAGGATACACGTCAAAGACCACTTGTTGATAGGAGAGGCACAATTTGAATCTATGGAGGTGGACTGCAAAGCTCAGGATCTTAACCTCTGTAGCACTAAGCCTCAGGCAATCCAGTCTATGGGAAATCTGTTTTCTTTGCGTACTGTACAAAACTTCCCAATTTGGCACACCAAGGGTTACAGAAACAGCATCTCTTCTAGACTTAGAGTTCCCTGAAATTAAGATAAATCTAGTCAGTGAGCAGAAACATAAACCTATCCCAGTTTATATTGACTTAATGGAGAATTCAGTTTCTTTGTTTATTCCTTTGAGTTACTTCATTCCAAAATTAAAAGGAAAACAACTTCTTGAAGACAACACCCAGCACTGGCATGGTGAAGACAGGAGTGAAGCTGGCTACCCAGGCCTGGAATGACTTCTAGATTTTTTTTTTTTTTAATTTCCATTCATTGGAGTACACATCAGCAGGCTACTGAAAAGTTTTACTTAAATAACATCTACAGGTTATCAACAGCTGGTTTTTTATTAGGCTTTCAACTCAATGGGGGGAAACTTTTCTCCCACAATTATGTTGTTTTTTTAATTATAGTTATGGAAAAATATGGAGACTTTTCAAATCATTCTGTGGTTGTGTTCTTAAAATCAAAGTCTTCATCCAGGTAATAGTCTTGTCTTAGGGTTTCTATTGCTGTGAAGAATTACCATGACCACAACAACTCTTATGAATAAAAACATTCAATTGAGATGGTGGCTTACATTTTCAGAGTTTAGTCCATTGTTATCATGTTGTAACATGGTGGTGTGCTGGCAGACATGGTGCTAGAGAAGGAGCTGGGAGTCCCACATCTTGACCCACAGGCAACAGGAAGTAGTCTGAACTAGGTGTAACTTGAACATACAAGATCTTAAAGCCTGCCCCCACAGTAACATACTTCCTCCAACAAGACCACACCTACTTACAACCAAGTCAAGACTCTTTCTCTGTTAGTTTATGGCACACTACCACAGGCCTGATGCTGGTAACAGCAGGCTGGCTCTGTCTGGAAGTCAGGTTTGGTATAAGGAGTAAATCATTGTCTGGCTCTGAACAACTCACTGCACACAGGAAGGCTGGTAAGATTTATGGGGAATGTTTGATAAAAACCAATTAACTTGGCTGAGCTGCTGTAGGTGTCTATAATTTGTCTCTAGCACTTTCCATTCTTCAAATCACAGCTTTGATGCCTCTTCTCCACTTTAAACAATTCTAGTCCTGATGGCTTCACCTCCCACTTGCTTCTCATATCTGTTGACAACTGGATCCACTCCTCTCTGTTCCTCTCATTGTTCCCTTACATCAAGACAAGGCCCTCTTACACCAAAGCTGTGCTGGGGCCTATGCTGAACTGTGCTCTGGAAAGTGACCACTGAACATAGTAGTTGCAGATAACCTTGAAAGACAATATTTTGGAATTTGTTGGGTGATGATAAGTACACAGGTTAATTCCCACTCCATTCTTGATTATGAGTTTTCTAAAGAGATAGGCTTGTAGTACTAACATTGTTGTGACTTTTTAAATTGAAATCATGTTTAATATAGGAGCAAGGCTAAGCCTTTGACTACTATTATAGACTGAGCAGGCCTGAGATCACATCCCAACCACTCGCTATCACTTAAACAGACTGTTAGCCTTTTTCAACTTTCTTGTTTTGTAATATGCAGGTAAAAATACCTAGAGATATTTTGAGAATTTATAGCATATATATGTATATAAGTACGTGTGTGCATATACACATATATGTATGTTTATATATATATGCATGTATATATAAAACAATAATAAAGAAGTTATAAAGCTGGGGGAAGTAGAGGGGATACAGTGAGTTAGGAGCATGGAGTACGAAATTTTCAAAAGAACTAAAAAAATAATAATTACTTTTCCAAAAGATTACCATTTCCTGGTGAACAAATTCAAAGTAACTACTTGGGACCACAAGCCTTTGTGACTGTGGCCTTTTTGCCTATAGCCACATTTGGCAAGTGACTCTTATACAACCAGAGACCCTTCTAATGGATGTGTGTCTATAATTTATCCATATGAAACATTTATTATTCATGAAACAAACTGAGAACTCATGCCTGCTACTGTTTCTACAAACTGGAGAAGTGAATAGGTTGGTAGGTGGGTGGGTAGATGTGTAGATGGATAGATTGGTGGATTATAAACATTACAAACTAACCAGTTCAACATACAGACAACAGATCATTATGCACTTCTCAGGTAGACACTATAAGAAGATCTCAATATCTGATATAGAAAAAATAAGAAAGTTAAAGTTTAATGCTTATAAAGCCTTGCAAATGCTTTTGCTTTGCATTCCTGCTGCATGCAGTAAGGTTTGCTTCAAATTGGTGTTCCTAAGGCTCCCAGAACTGATCTGGCAGTTATATTTTGAGAAGAGTTCTTCTAAAAATATGTAAGAGTAAGTATCTTATGACATTTAAACATATCCTATCCATTAATTCTCAAAATAGTCCAGGTCTTCTTACCTGAATGCAACAAATAAAGAAATTTAGAGAAAAAACAGCCTGGTACTGAAAAGCTGCTAAGTCATGGCAGATGGTGGAGATGTGATCTCAGGCCCACTTGACTGCAGAGGTTACCCTTCCACTCTGTCTCTTCTCGGGCAAGGGGTAACAAGAGCCTTGAAATATACCATCTTCCAGGGGTGAATGACAGAGCCTGGAATTCCCCAACTTGGGTGACAGGACCAGCAGACATGGCAACTCCAGGGAGAAAGATATGCAGAGAGGGTGTTATCCTCTGCCCCACCCCCAGGCTTATTTTTATACCTTCAGTTTATCTCCACAGTGGCTTCCCCTTCCTCACCTCATCAAGTGAGTTGGAGGCCATGCTGAGTACAAGAAAGGGAGAAAGAAACTTGGCTGGTCTAATCTCATTTCATCTACAGCATCACATGAAATTCGGAGCCTCATTCTTTCCATTTAGAGATGAGGAAGTTAAAAGGAACATCACCTACTGTACTTTTGGAGATTACAACTCATTTAACCTACTAGTCTCTTTTAAAACATGATTTTCACTATGCTTATTACATGACAGGCAATTTTAAGGATTTTATATGCACTCCCTACAGTGCCCAACAACAATCCTGGTATTTAATATCTGTTACTACTTGAATGACTGAATGGATGAACGAAGATAATAAGATTAGCATCATAGAAGAAGTCTGAGGCCATTTGATGAACTTTTTCAGCCATTCACCATGCATATATTTCACATTTATGATTCCTTTCTTTAGCTATTCTATATGTATATATTTCACATTGTAAAGTGTATCTAATATCATGAGTGTACATCATGCTTATTTTAATATATGTTTAATAAATATATAATATATGGCTTTTGGTATGCAGGACACTGATAAGATGGCAGGAGCATATGAATAAAAGACATTGCCTTTGTCTCTAGGATGGCTGGTCTTCATTCCAGAGGATGAAAGAAGAGATCTGACACAGAGAAGCAGAATTGGGCAGACTAGAAATGTGGGATATATGTTCTTCAGACAGCAGAGCTGGGACTGAATACCAATGGAGCAGGGTCCAGCTCCTGAAATTAGCCTGAGAATGAGAGCATGGGGTGCCTTCAATGCTATCATGTGGATCAGAAAACTCCTAGTGACTCAGGCCAGGGCTAAGGCTGAAAACAGCTCATCTGTGAGGAGCCCTAGCATCCCACAGATTTCTACAACTACAAGGTAAAAGTGTCTCCCCTTCCTGGTGCTGGGAATGGGACCTCAGCTCTGGGACATGCTCTTCCTATTTGGATTTTAATAACTTTATTGGCTTGAAAACGTTTTCTGTGAATGAAGCTGTGCCTGCATAGTTCATAAATGTCATGTGCTATAAGAAGACTCCCATTCAGCAAGTGAGGCTCTCTCTATAAACAGCTCTTGAGCTCTTGAATGGAAGGACCAGGGGGCCTTGGTTTCTTCTTCTACAAACTGAGAAAATGTTTTATTATTAATCTTGCAAGGATAAAATGAGATAGCACCAGTAACGTTGCCTGACCCTTAAGAAGAACTGAAGTTCGTTTGTCACTTGGTCAGACTGTTCTAGTCTATTCAGAGTAGCTCAGAAATGGATCAGCTGCTTCATGGGCTGTGGGCATTCTGTCATTCCCAAGCAGAGTAGGAGTGAGAATTGTGCAGGGGTACTGAAGACAGACTGGCAGTGATCCAGAGAGTGCTCCCCATCTTGTCTGTGCGTTAGAATCACCTGAAGACTGAATTCATGTCCTTACTGACTAATGACCCAGAGAGCCTGATTTCATGAGTGTGATGGAATTCAAGCTGGAGTGTGTTGACTTACAAAACACCCGGATGATTCTAATGGAGGTCAACATGGCTGTGACCTGATGGTTCAAAGAGGGTGTTTTATTATTGTAATTATATTTATTCACTTTCTATATGTGTGCACATAGGAAGATCTTTGTACTACTGTACACATGTGGAGGCCAGAGGACAACTTACAGGAGTTAGTTCTCTTCTTTCATCATATGTGTGTTGGGTTCAAACTCAGGCTATTAAACCAATGTTTCCAAGTTAAAATGAAGATAATGATAATGGCAATTCCCATAGAGAATACCAAGATATTAAAAATAAAATTTAAAAGGGCCCCAGCAAGTGCCACACAAACTGAGTCCATGGGACTTGCTATGTGTGAGTATGTTACCAATGTGAACATAGTCTGGAAAGCAAAAGCAAGCATTATCATTGTCCTTAAAATTCTTTTTTTTCTATAAATCCAGAAACCTTTTTGGACAACTTTGGGGTTCTCTCTCATATGTATTGGTGAGATGCACTTGAATCTTTTTACAATTATACACACTCCACAAATATGCACATACATGAATTTTTACCATTTTCATGCAATCTCACTGAGCTCACCTGAAGGTGGGGAATCAAATCAAATTAATACTGCTGCACTGATGATTCTCCTCAGACATGGTGGGTCATTTGTATATTACTAGAAATTATCTACTTGCATTGGCTTGTCAGATCCACATAAAACTAAACACCTGACTCAAATAATTACACAAAAAGATTCAAATTCTTCACTAAAAGAAATGTGATTATAAATAGATTCTTAATGTCATCTTGTAAAATGATACCAACTTCTGAGCATGCTCTGTCTGAAAGAACACTCAATAGTACATCTTTGAAGTGGGCCATGTCACACTTCCTTATGATGACCCTAGGGCAACAATCACCCTCAGCACATGTGGCTAGGGAGCCTATACCCAGGTAAGTAGAGTGTCTGGCTTTTGTTAATTCTATGGCCATAGAATGTACCCTCCCTTCCTAGGACCTCCTTGCTGCATCTGTGAAATGGGAACACTGATAACTCCCCTGGCAATTTCACGTGAAAAGTTGCTGACATAGTACACAAAAAGGTGCTTTATGCCCCATGGAAAGGTGTGCACATGCATCATCAGGTCCATGCTAAAGACTGTCAGAGACATCTGTGATCTGAAACCACTTCAGGTCACATGGGAACTTCCATTTCAACAGAGCTATAAACACCTGGATTGCTTAGACAAGTGCCCCTTGATCTAAGCTACAGGAGATCACACACATAGTAATAAAAATAAAAAAAAAAACAGATATACCTACTAATTTCAGATGCTACTGGAACAATCCTTTATAAAGGGATGGGTCATATAAGACAAGGAGGATAAAAAGGAAAGATCCGGTACAGCCTGCAGTAGGATTTCCTATACTCTCTAGCTGTGGAACTAAATGTTAATGATAGAAGTGGTTATTAGTGTACTCCACATACTCCTTCCAGTGCTCACAGCAGATTCTGGTATTCCTTGGGCTGAAGAGAAGGGTGGGATGGATCATGTGCATATATTATGTATATTATACATATATATAATGGGGTTTCTGAGTAATTGCTGCCTGCTCTCTTCTCTCATTAAGGATGAGAAATACTGCATAAAATCAGGTCTTATAGTCACACACTGAGCCAAGTATGGAATTTGTTCAGTCACCAACTTGCTGAGCATTTAGGAGCCTCCTCATTTTTTTGGTACTGACTTCTGAACTACCTATTAGTTATCTGACAGTGATATCACAGCAAACTCCTCCTAGACTACTACACCTTACTATGTGAAAGGTTCCTCCCATGCATCTATTTCATCTGATTCTTATTTATGCCTGGCAGAAAAGAAGACCCAAACTCAGAGACATGTGTAACTTCTCTAAAGCCACAGAGCTAAAGGGGCTGAGCCCTGGGTCTAATATGTGCTTCCCAGATCTTTCTTCAGCATCTTCATGAAATTTTATGCAAATAGAAACCTACGCATGTTGATATTTTTATCTCTTTTAAATAATACTAATTACTTAAGCAGTACACTGGGGTATTTTATATACTATACATATAATACACATGACTACACACACACACAGACACACACACACACACAAAATTCCATTTCTTCTGATGCAGATTTTCAATCTTTTTTCCATTTTTCTGTGATATGTTCTATTTCATAATGATCCCATGAATAATGAACAAGTAGATGATTTTTTTAAAATTGCATGCAACATCCAATGGTGCCATCATAGGGGAAACAAGCACAATGTCATCATGAGTTTTTCATACAAGGGGGATCCAAAACAGCCCTTCAAAGTAGGTATGACTGCACCCATTTGACAGCAAAGGGCAGTTAGGATCAGAGGTGAAGAAACAAGCCGAGAATTCATTCATCACAGTCATCCTCTCCTGGACATCAACTCCACACACTGCAACTTGCTCAAACACCTGCTTCAGACCCTCATAGCTCCTACCACATTGGTGAATAATGCTCACAACTGTCTCTGCATCCTGACACTGTGACATCTCCAAAGACAAGGCCATGTCTAAATCCCAGGTCCTCCAGCACAAATCCCCAAATAGTTCACACTGCATTCATAAACAAATATCTCAGAGCATGAGGAATAAGTACACAAGTGATATTTCAAAGACAAACTTGAATATTTTATTGGGTTTTGTCAATATGGCCCGCACATTGGTCAAACATATACTGGTGCCTAACAGGGAAAATTGTTCTCTGTCTCAGGTCATTCTTGTCTTCTCTCCCAACTAAAACCAAAGACATAACCAGGTTTCTGGTAAAAGAACTGCAATCCTGTTCCCCAAATTCATAGCATCTGGAAGAAATCAGAGCATGTTAAGTATCGACAGTAACCCCTTTTCCCTCCAGTCCGTCTATGGAGAATGCACTCCCAATTATAACTTTCCTGAGAAAATGGCTCCTTGGTTGCACAGGGCAGGTTTTCAAAGCATTGACATCTTCTTGGTTTGCTTGCTTATTAGACACAGAATCAGGGTGAGGGGGTGGTATTTAGAAGCTGGTTTTCAGACCAATGAATCTGAAAAATTCTCTTTATTGGTCTGCAAGAGGAGGTGGGGGTGGGGAGGTAGCACCAGAACTGATAAAGGAGATTAAATGGCCTCATACATCCAACAGCAAAGAACAGTCCCCATGGGAATCCCAAATCCTGCTGGTGCTAATAAAGACTGCGATATTACCCCGGTAATATAGTGTACAATATAAGGCATCCAGATGCCGGGCCCAGAGCGCGACCTACATCTTCTGCAAACCAATTTGCTGTCGAGTTGGATGTGTAAAAAAGAATCCAAATACAGACGTTTTCTCTGAAAGAAGAATTGCTTCCCTGGCCTGTTCACTTGGCCTGTCTGCCCCTCCCACCCCCTGCATTCCCAGAGTGAGAAATGTTTCTAATCCACTGCAAGAGAAGCAGTCACCTCACAAGGCTGTTAGAGGGCAGTTGGGATTCTTGTTGGGTTTCCAGTGGGGTATAAGAGAATGAGCCTGAAATCTGCAATGAGACAAGACAAGCCCATGTCCTCATCTCTCCATGAATAAGATATGACCTTGAGTGTTTCCTTTGGTCATCTGAGGCTGGGCTTCACATCTACCACACAGAAGCATGTCAGTACTGAAGATAACTCACATTAAATGCCCAACACACAGGCTCACAACACAGGCTGCACTTAATAAGCAGAAAAGAGTTGTTGGGAAGAACCTCTGTCTGCTCAGCCTCATTAAAATGGCAGTACTTTGGGGGCAAGGATTTGGGGGTGAAAATAATGTGATTTGAGAAGAGAAACAGCAGCTCCCCCTGATTTCTGTATTGCCGGTAGCTCAGTGTACCTCCAAGTAACCAATAGTGTTGCCATCATGGAAGAAGTATCAACAGAACCCATCTCTCCCAAGACCAAAATGTCACAGCTTATGTTCTGAGCCATGGTGTCCCCAGGGAATTAACACCTCAGTTGATCTCACAAAATCCTCTAAAAAAAGGTGACACCACTCATTAGTCTATTTGGAAATTTTAAAAGAAAACTAAATGAACACAAATCCCCAACAACTGAGGCTCAGAGGGCTGAGGTGATTTGGGGAGGGTAGAGGCTGGCTCTGACCAGGCCTCACAATCAGTATAGTTCTGGGTTGCTTTGAGCCCACAGGCCCACTCTCCCTGACATCTCCTAGGTTCTTCCAGTACTCAGAACATCACCTCTGACCCCGTCCTGTGCCCATAATTATTTGGTTAAAAAGATGCTGAGGTTTTTTCTTCAGGTCTGCTTCAGCATGGTATGTAAGAGATGCCATGCTAATGTCTCTTGGCTGGCTATAGTGAAAGGAAAAAAAATGAATGCATCACCCCTTCCTTCATTGCACACTTTTCAGTCCAAAAATATTTTTAAAAATTTTCACATGTGATATTAACAGTTTGTTGAGTTCTGTTTTAGTTTGGGTTTTTTTTTTGGGGGGGTGGTTTGTTTTGTTTTTTATTTGTTTAATTTTTAAGCAGGTCTGGAAGAAGTGCTTCTAAGATGACAGAAAGGTGACTCAGACAATTTCACATTCCCAAAGCTGCAAAATGCACCCAGATCAGAGGCTGGGCTCAGGGAGTACACCTTCCATGTCATTCCAGTGACTAGATAACTAAGGCAATGTAAGCAGAGGAGAAACTTGCTTCATGGTCTCTGGAGCTTCTACTCACAGATGCTTGGCCCCATTGTTTGGGAACTGTGCTGAGGCAGAACTTCATGATCTACACTAGGGCACAAATGGCCTCCTCCCATTCAGGACCCATCTTTTTACTTTCCCAGCTCTTCCCACTACCACCAACTTCTGGAGAGCAAACTTTTAACACACATGAATAAGAAGACATTTAAGATGAAAACACTACAGTAGGTGTGAAATCTAGGTCATCTGACTACCTGCACTTGCTCTACCAGAGACAGCACAAAGATGGCCTTTGGTGACTGTTTTGAGAAAGCTCTTCATGTTTCCTGTAGATTATTTTCATGATCTTTACAAACAAGGTCCTAGGATCATTTTATTTTGCAGATGCAGAAACTGAGTCACAACTTCCTTTAGGCACAGAGGTAGCTTTGGGATTTGAACCTTTCATACTGTGATATCATCATCCTTTGCTTAGTTCCTCATCCAGTCTCCTGCCCACACCTTCTAGAAGAACCCAATATCTCTTGACAGTATTTATTGATTGTCACTAAGTGCCAGACACAGTCCACCATGCTAGTTGTATGGATTCATTCAATTCTTACAAACGTCCTTTAAGGTCTCTATTACTACCCTACCTTACAAACTATTCAGAGATAGTTTTCCTACTATCCAGAGCCTGCTAAAGGTAGGGTCGGTTAAAAACAGAAATATCTGGAGGAAATGTTTGTTCCCTTCCGACAATTGTAAGATCTCCAAGGGAAGATCTTGTGTAGACACATGAGACAGGAACAGAGAAGACATAGAGAGAAAAGATCCAAACAAGCATGTTTGGGGTTCTGAGTGCAGCAGCTGCATCAGGGAGATCACAAGTTGCAAAAGGCCACATTAGTTTCATAGGCTGGATGGGGAAAGCAAGACTCCAGGTGGGCACTGATGACCAAAGAAAATTTAGATGGACAAAGTATTCCAGGATAGGGACCAGAATATTTCAATTTGAGATGGGACCAATAAACAGATTTGGGTAGCAAAGAGACCTAGTAAAATAGCCTTCAGTAGAAGAAAACCTACTTACTAGGGTTCAAGCTGTGAGGGGCATGTTCCCAGTAAACATAGTACATTGAGATCATTTTGTTCTGTAGCATATAGCCCATCAGGAAGCCAGAACCAGGTGAGAACAGTCAGAGATGCTACAAGAGAGAGCAAATTAAGAAGATGCTGTACACATCTTGCCTAGGCATTCCTTAGGGGTGGGGTTGAGTCTACTTTGTCCATAATAAAGCTGCTCCCAGCCCCTTCCCTGCCCCTTCTCTTTCCTTCTTCTCTCTTCTCCCTATGTTCTGTTTGCAGCGGCAGGCACATGTGTGCATGCTGGTTAGCAAACACTCGGAAGTTCCTTTCTGTTGGACAACCTTATTCTCTTTCTCCCCTCTGCTGACAACTCTGTCAACAGCCAGCGCTCTCTATGAGATCACAAACTCAATGGGCACAACCATGCTCTAAAATCAGATCATGGCTGGTGAGATGGACCTGATGGAAGGTATTTGCTGCTGCCAAGTCTGGTGGCTGAGTTCAGTCCCTGGAACCCACATGGTGGAGAGAACTGACCCCTGAAAATTATCCTCTGACCTCTTTACATGTGCTCTCTCGCTCTCTCTCTCTCTCTCTCTCTCTCTCTCTCTCACACACACACACACACACACACATACACACACATACACTCACCAATAACACAAATAAATAAACAAATTTAAAAAATATTTATTTTAAGAAGTGGCCTCTTCAAAATGAGGGTGACCCTGAGGCTGAGGCCTATCAGGATCGGAAGACTGGACCCATTAGCTGGGATCAGGGATTCCTCAGAGCTCAGTATATGTTATTGTCTAAGTGTGAAATGTTCCCCCACAGGCTTGTTTCTTAACACTGGGTCCCTAGCTGGTGATGCTCTTTTCAGAAGTGATAGAATTCAGCCATGGGGAGGAGGTGAATTAGAAGGAGTAGGCCTTCACATTTACTTCTGGTTCTAGTCTAGATCTCTTTGCTTCTTGCCCAGTAGAAGATAAACAGCTGTCTCACATTCCTGCTGACATGGACTGAACTTCCCCCACCATAGCAAATGTAATTCCCCTAAAACCATGAGCCAAAATGAGTCTCTCTTCCTATGAGTTGCTTCTGCTAAATATGTCAAAACAATAAAAAAATAAATTTATACGGCATTAGTATAGGAAAGCCCATGTGGAATGGTGTGTAGGCTGTGTTACCTGAGTAACTTCTAGAAGTTGGATGAGATCCAGCAGCAGCCTTGAACTATTCTGAAATCTGAATGCTGATGAGCTGCTGGATAATAGGTACAAGGCGATAAATGTGAGAAATGTTTTGTCAAGTGTGAATTTCTACATGAGCGTAAAGGATGTTAATTATTACTTTTTCTGAAAAGAAGAAAACAGTGTCTTTTATGTCTGTTTTTGGAAATTAGGTGCCCATAATAGCAAATAAACTGAGAAGCATAGAATTTCTGAGTTGAAAACAGGTGTGTTCCACCCATCCACGAGCATCTAGAGACCATCTGGTAGGCAGGGCTCTGGGATCTGGGTCCTGACAGAAATTATATGCTCAGTGAGGACAAGGACCATTGCAGGTGATGAGGCCATAGAGATCAGGTGTCTTTATTGCAGGGGACAGCAGGGAAGATGGTCATTCAAAGGAATAGGAGTGCTGGATCTCAAGACAGAACACTAAGAGTAGCCAAGGAAGGACAGGAAATGAGACAAATGGGTAATGAGGCAAGACTTGGCCCCCAAACATTCATATGATCCCTAAAGGAGTTGGTCAGAGCTACCCAGGCAATAGGTGGTAACATAAAGGAGTCATGCCAAAGTTTACTTCAGCCACTCTGTTACATGTCTACCTGCTAAACATGGAATATAAAACATTCAAAGGGCTGAGCAGTGTCAGACTTGGTAGACTTGAGATGGGAACACAGACTTCTGGGCTCCCAAATCAGGGTGACTCAACCACCTGCTTAACTAACTCCCTGAGATCAAATTCCACACCACTACGTGTTGCCCTTTCATTCTCCCCAAAGATCTCTCACTGGAGAGTCCAGGCATCAAGACTGATTGATGCCTTTCTTTCTTTTTCATTAAGCTGACAAGAGAAACGAGGTCACCTTCCTGCCCATAGTCTTTCTCACCCTTAAAAACTAGCCAGGTCAGGAAGTCATCAAACAGCCTTGCTTCCCAGCTGTCCTGTCAAAGGCCAGTAGATCTGGGAATAAAATAACGCACTGGGCATTTAATTTTTAAAGAGAGAGCAAAATGACGAAGAGACTTTAAAAATCGCTCCTAGCTCTATGTGTAATCAACAGCCAGGCTGGAGGTCACCACCGATCCCCACATCTCTCGAGGCTTAGGAGCAGGTGGAGTATTTGTATCTGGAGCTAGAGAAAATTACAGACCTGACCCCTGTTTTCCCTTTCCTGTGCTCAGAAAGTATCCACCTCTGTGAACTATGTATGACAAAGCCCAGATTTTTATTGGCTTTCGGCTGCCTAGCCCCCTTTACCAGCTTGACCACTAACAAAGAATCTATTCAAAGGACAAAGTGGCACCCTCCATCCAAGGATCCCCCATTAGGACCAAAGGTACATGATAGTTTTAAGTCTGCAGGAAGATAGCAGTTCCAGATAAATACCCAGTCTTGAAATTTGCTGCTTTATCAGCAGTAGACACATGACCAAAAGCAGAACCAAGTGAGTGTTTATTAAGCTGAGGCTGTACTGAGTTTCTAGGGGGTATAACATAATAATATTAATATTGATTGGATATCTATGATATCTCCCTCACTTTATTTGGTCTCTCTAAACCACACAGCCTTTCAGGAGTCACAGAATCATGGTTATGAGTATGATGTGATAGATGAAATTACAGCTCAGAGGCCTGATAGACTGAGTTGGGATTCTCCCTGTGCATCTTTTTAACTCTGTGATTTTAAAAATGTTGCCTAGCCCCTCCATGTCAATGTGTCCTCAGCTCTCCCTTGAGTATGAGTACTGTAACAACTTTACTAGATGATGGTAAGATAAAGAATCAATGACCTGCCAGCAGTTAAAGAGTGCCTGGCACATGGTAAGAGGCTGTGCTGGTAATCTTTGTTGTGTTTCCATTGTATATATGAAGAAACCAAGTCTAGAGATAGTAAGTGAATTAGCCAAGATCACAAGGCCAATCAAGAGGGACTAGAAATACAGCATGGAGAAGTTCTTTAAGCTCCATCCCAATCCCTCTGCAGTCTGAGAATATTTATATTTAAAGATTAGATATTATGGACAAGACAGAGAAGGGCTCTGTGGAAAATAATGAGCTATCAGACAAGTAAGGGACATAGCTGTGACTTGTAACTAAGATATACACAGACGGTAGACAGATATGAAACTCAACTCTACATATGACAGAGGATCTGGCAAGTCCAGACTGGACAAGGTATTAAAGTGCATGAAAAGCCAGGCAACACAAGCATAAGGCAAGCAGGCAGTGTAATGTGCAGACGTATACCTCTGCATGATCAGGCCAGCTGTAATAATGACTCTGGGAGTTTGCTACTACAAGGTTTGAAGCAAGACTTTCTCTGCACAGAACAATGTTGGCTTGTTTATATAAGAGTATCCATACTGCTGTGGCTGAGATGGTGAGGGAGTTGACCTCTTGACCAGGTGAATACACAGGAAAGCAAGCCCTGCACTTTGTCTGGGCAGCACTGTAGATGACACTGTTGATGAGAGCAAAGATGAGCCAACTCTGAAGCCTGACAGATCTTGAGAGACCTAGCTTCACTCCTCATCTGCCACATATTCACATGGTCTGGGGAGAGATGCCCTCCCCCCACACCAATCAACACCTGGGGCAGGTGGCAGAGTTGGCCTTGCAGGCATAAGAACCTCAGAGCTTTCCCTAATCCCCATCAGCTATAACAATTGGGAGAACAGGCTGTGCACCCCACCAAGGCAGTACAACAGAACTAACCCTTTTAGTAGATGTGTGAATGAGCCAGCCCCAAAACTGTAAGCATGGGACAGCTGTTCCCATACCCATCTGCCTTGTGAAGGCATAGGCAGATGAGATTTACTCCTTGCCTGTCATGGCCTAAAGCAAGCGGGAGAGCTGGCCCTGTGGTCCTAACAGAGGAAGAGCTTCCCTAACCCCCACTAGCTGTAACACTCCAAAATGTAGGCTCTGTACCTTGCCAGGGTACCACAATTAAGCCAGCACTGTCAGTGTAGGAGAGCCAATCCAGAAGCTGTGGACTATACGAGAGCTGTCCCCATTACCCATCTGTCTTGTGGTGACATGGGTAGAAGAGAAATGTCCCTACATACTCATTAATACCCAAGACTGGCAAGAATGACGGTTCTTTGACCATAAGAGAGGGAGAGCTATCTCTGATCCCCATCAGCTGCAGCATTTGGGAGAGCAGGTCCTGTACCCTGCCAAGGCAGCATAACTAATCCAACCCTGTTAGCAGAGGTGTGGGTGTGCCACCCCTGAAATCATTAGCATGAGACAGCTGCTCCCATTTGCTATCTGGTAGACTAACCCCACAGCTGTCCAGGCCCAGACCCAGGGTGAAGACTTGACCTGCTTTAACATCCACCCCAGCTATGATCTGCTGGAAAATGTGAAGGTATCGCAACAAAAAACCCAAAGCTGCAGGATCTCCACAACACAGATCACCAGCAGGATGTCCAGGAAGATTCCTAGTAAGAGTCCATCATCAGAAGCGTAGTGGAGACCAGGGACCTTGAACCAGACCAATGATTCTTTGCAATGAAGACTTGCAGTAAAGATGCATGGACCAAGGAGTACAGAGCATGAGTCAAACTGCAGCTTCCATGATAAGATTTTTGATTCCTTCCCCTTTAAAAAAAAAATCTCATTTCATTTTTTTAATTTTTTCTCTTGAATTTTGTTTTAATGAGGGGGATGCATGAGTGGAGGGTGGATGCAAAGGGATGGAATGAATGAGATCAAGATACATGATGTGAAAACACATGGAATAAATAAATCTTATTAATTAAAAAAGAAAATATTGTGTCAATATTGATTTGCCCCTTTCTTAATATGACACAGAGAAGGGAGTGTTTCATAATCACCTCTCTTTTTCCGTTCTCCTAATATAAATGAAGTATAATAAAATGTAGACAGAGCTCCCTCACCCCTGAGTTTAATCCTCCCAACAGTGAAAGAGGATCAGAGTGGGGAAGAAAAGAGAAGAAGAAAGGAAAAGAGAAGAACAAAGAGGAGAAGAGGAAGAAGGAGGAAGAGGACACAGAAGCCTAACTTTTCAGCTCATATAATTTCAATATCTGTAAGCTGATAACGGTGTCTCAGTTAGGGTTTCCATTGCTGTGATAAGACACCATGGCTAGTTTTTACATTTTCTTGACACAAGCTGGAGTCATCAGAGGATCTTCAACTGAGAAAGCATTTTCAAGATCAGGTTGTAGGCAAACTTGAAGGGTATTTTGTCAATAGTGCCTGATATGGGAGGTCCCAGCTCATTGTGAGTGGAACCATCCCTGGGCTGATAATTCCGGGTTCTATAAGAAAGCAGGCTGAGCAAACCGTGAGAAGTACAGCAGTAAACAGCATCCCTCCATGATCTCTGCATCAGCTCCTGCCTCCAGGTACTGGTCCTGCATGCGTTCCTGTCCTGACTTCCTTTAATAATAAACTGTGATATGGAAATAAGCCCTTTCCTCCCAAGTTTCTGTGTTCACAGTGTTTCATCCCAGAAACAATAATCATACTAAGACAATGGCCAAAAGCAACTTGGGGAGGAAAGGGCTTATTTTAGCTTTCAGGTCACAGTCCCACACTGAGGGAAGTCAGGGCAGAGCTCAAGGCAGGAGTCTGAAGACAGGAGCTAGAACACAGACCACAAAGGAACAATGCTAACTGTCTTGTTCCAGTGGCTGCCTCAGTTTGTTTTCTTATAAATCCCACCAGGTCCACTTTCCCAAAGCCCTTTCATATCAATCAAGAAAATATCTCACAGTCAGACTGATCTTATGGAGGTATTTTCTCAATCAATGTTTCCCCCTCTCACATGAAGAGCTAGAGAGCTCATGTGCAGTTGAAGAAAAACAAACCAGGCACAGCAAAATAGCTCCCCAGCTGACACTGAAGGAATTCTGGGTACCTGTGATATACTCAGTCTCTAAGACAGTAAGTGAAGAACCCAGGGCTAGAGTCTTTACCAAGATCTACTTGCCTACGCAGGGACCACCTCAAAAGCCTTACAAACCCTGCCCTGTAGGAGCAGAAGGTGTCCACCATGGCAGGTGGCAGAGCAGCACCCTCCAGAGGGTCTGTCCTCTCCTGGACTCCCATTATGGTCTCTAACTCAAGACACTCATGTCCTTTTTCTCATGGTCTTCAGAAAGAGGCTCAGAGCCTGAGAAAACTCTAGGGAGATCACCCATACTTAGGATTCAAATCCAAAGTCCAGACATTCTCACTTCTCAATCTGGAATGTCCCTCCCATGATACACTAAGCTCTGGACCATAGACATTTGAAATTGAAAAAGAACTCTTCATTTTAGCTCTCAGAATACATGACAGCTTCTCACCCCAGATTGTTCTCAGCTCAGTATGAAAACATATAACAGAGCCTGAATGCCTGAGTGAAAGAAAGACCTAAACTTAAATTATTCCCAAACGGCAAGCTATTGTCAATGATTGACGGCCAGACTCGACACTCACCAGTGACAGCCACACACAAAGTAAGCCTTCAAAGAGAGCTCAGTTTTCTTCAATTAGCAGAGCTGAAATGAAACCATTTAGGAAATTACACTATTGGGCGACTGGTGGATTTTAAACATGATGAGAAAAATAAAGGCTGGGCCTGCTGGTTACCAGCAGCAGAGCTGGGGCTCTCAGAGATGCCTGGGAGCGAGTGGGTCCTGGAACTCATGCCTGCCTCCCTCCCTGCCACAGGTCCAGCCTGGACAGTCATTCTCTCATTCATTCAAGTCTCACTGAGTCTATGTTACATACGAGAGTGATGGTATACTTTTGTGAAAGGTGCCATAGAGGGGAATACAGAGTACTGGGGCAGAGCTATAAAGATGAAACTCCATACTGCATGGAAAACTGCCACCTGTGGTATAAAAATGCCAGCCCCAGCGGAGAAATGTGCGCAACCATCAGAAGAAAAACAAGGGTGGCCAGGGCAAAGGGCAGGACGCCAGAGAAGGAACAGACCTCTGTTCTACTGCAGCAGCTGTCCACTTGCCCTTGTCTGAGGATGACAGTTCTGGAAAGCTGCAGGGACTCAAAGCACTCATTATCATTCACTCAATAAACCTTGCCTCCAGTTCCAGGATGGCCAAGGCCAGGAGAAACCAAGAATGAGGAGAACACAAGGGACTGCCGGTAGTTCCCTGGATAGGTTCCCTGGACCCTGTACTCAAGGGAGGATCATGTCAAATGACTGGGTTTCCTCCTGAGGCAAACACAGGAAGTGATACTGGAACTGTGACATTGACTCTGCTCATGCCTCTGGGATTCCTTGACTCTCTGGGTTCAAGTCCTGGAAAAACAAATAAGGCAAAGCCAAGAAAGACACCCATCTATTTGATTGGAAGAGAAGTATAGGAAAGACTGACTTCTCACCCGGATCCCAGTAGAAAAGAAAGGTGAAAATTTAACCTCATCCCTTCCTCTGTCTCCAAATGTGCTGGAAGGAACAAGTCAACCTTGTGGGTAAGTCCTTCTTTGCATTCTACCTCACTACCTCCACCTGTGCCTGGGTGGAGTTAGGTACAGATTTAAAATGCTCACTAGCGAATAGTTAATGAAGCATTATACCTCTGAGCCTGCACTCATTTCCCTTAACACCCACCAGCACGCTGTGAAGCCGATCCAGTGGTTAGCATCCTGGCTGTACAGGACTGGAAACCCGAAGGGGAAGGAAGGTGTAAAATGCCAGCTGCTCTGTAAGTGACAAAACTGGTATTTGAATACAGAACTCAAGTCCCCAGCCAGGGGAACATCCTAATTCAAGGCCCTTGCAAATTCTTTTCTTCATGGCCACCTGGTCTGTGAGAGTAAAAGGAGAAGGTATCAAAGTTACCCCAGTGCAGGGACAGATACACATCCTCTTAGTCAGGAGCCTGCATATTAGCCTGGTCCCATCACTGGTCACTTTGTCTTCCTGTAGAGTGTAGGAGTGTGTTAGGGGGCAAAGAGAGGAAATAGTTGTTTCCTCATCCTGTACCGATGGTACGCCACAATCCAGGCATAAGAAGAAGCTATAATGCAGCAGGATTCGAAGTCATCTAGCCCCCTAACCTGCCAGGCAACCCAAGTCAAGGGCTGACTGGAGGGTGTCAGACTCATTTAGAGACCTCTGTTGTGTCCTGGTCTCTCATAAGCAAGCCACTGATGGTAAGCAGGGCCCTAAGAGGCCCTCTGAGAAGGCTCCACTCTGCTGGTCATGGGTTAAGGGGAGCCCTGAAGCCTAAGGAAGGGAACCAGCCACAACTCCAAGGTTAGAGAGGGCTCAGTCGCACATAGCCAGATGTAGCCAGTTCCAGCTAATTGACCACCTGTGGATGAGGAGCCCCTGGCGGCAGAGTCCTCTGTTGGACTTAGAGAGGCCTACGCTTGCCCCCTGCCTGTGACCTGACCTCTTGCCCTCAGACACTTGCCCTGCTCTGGCTAATGAGCTGATGCTACAGAGGGAGAAGGCCACAAGGGAAAGGCACAACCTGCCAAGAAGCACTTGCTTCTTCTAATAAACTTTCCAGCAATGCTCCTGAAAGCCACGCTTGGCTTCTCCCATGAATGTAGCCGCAGGTGCTGAGGGGCAGAGGCACAAGGCAACAGCTCATTTAGCAAGGGACAAATGGCCTTCTTTCAGCCCAGCAGATAAAATAGCATGCTCAGATAGGGCCCTTTGCAAGACAGGCAAGACGCAGGGGAGTGGTGGCGCACCTACCAGCTCATGATAGCCTAGGATTGCTTCAGGAGAATAAAGAAAGGCGGGGTCTCTCCACCAAGCCAGAAGGCAAAAACAAAGTGGGAATAATGTTGCAATCAAGATGAATATTAGCAGTCATAGAAGCTAATGAGTGAGCACACAGCCCTCCTCGCCTATAGCTCAGCCCCCATCCACCATCTCTTTGCAAGAACTTGGAGAGAAGAAAAGTAGCTTCCCCATCTGACAGAAAAGTACCTGGTTGGGGGGAGGGGATAGTACTGGAGGGCTGGAAACTGGAGCCCGGCATCACACAAGCCCCAGCACCAAGGCTATGGTTCAAACCAGGCCTTTGGGTTCCAAACCCAGACATGATTGTTTGGTTGAGGTGGGTTGGCTTTGTTTTGTTTTTGCTGTTGTGGTTGTTTTTTGTTTTTGATTACAATATATTAAGACTAGAAAACCAGACATATAAAACACCACAATTAGCTTGCTCCCTCCCCCATATATGTCCTCTCTCCCTCTTCTACTATACTACAATTCAAACTCTAATAATAAATGCTACTTACACAAAAATGATAATAAAATACAATGTCCCTTTAAGATAGTAGATGCTAGCTACTCAGCTGCTTTTGGCTACAGTAAGGAGATAAGGGATAGATGCTGGTATGGTGCTCCCGGCACACAGTAGGGGATCAATTCTCTGGATTGAATGTAGTGAACCAGGCATGGAGCCACAGGAAGAAGAGAGAGAAGGTATTCTATGGAAACACAGCTACTCTGCTGGGGATTTGGCACAAAGAACACATTTGCCATCCTCCAAGCTGGCTCCTGACATCAGCAGGAAGTTCCCACTAGCTTTCCATCACAGAGAGAACACAGCAAGACATAGGCTTCCAGGGGGTCCCTGGGAAATGCCTGACCTTCAGGGCAGTCCTGACACTGTGTCACCTCAGTGTCCTATTTTCTCTTTTTAAAAGGAGAATGTTTAGGTAGTGAGAAGGTTCTGCAGAAGGAGGGGTTGTCAGTGAATCCAGTGACAGGGCAGTTGCTGAGGCCTGAAGCCATGTGGCATTCTCCTTGAGTGCTGTTGGGCTGATCCAGGGGTAACTTCACCTGATGATGACTACGGTCAGTTTGCCACTTTGCATTCTTCAAGGTTGTGGTTTCAAAGCATGTTATAACATGCTGGAAATATCTCAGGTCACCACTTTATTCCCTGCCCCCAACAGAAGTGCTCAGAGGACAATTGGCAGGCATTGGACAACTGCAATAATAATGATAATTCCAGCATGATCAAAATCACCAACCTTCTTTCCCCCATATTTCATTGGAGCATCTCATATATAAGAAAATAATGATGCTTAAAAAAAAAAAAAGAAAAAAACCAAGATGTTTAACTTGGCAGTGGCTATACAATAACATGATGACAAGGTCATATGGTCACTTTAGAGTCTATGGCCTTTGCCAGTATTCTTTCACTCATTTGCATAATCACTATATCCTAGGCATGTTGCTAGGGGCTAGGATCCAAAGATCAAGACCATGTAACTTGGGGAAACTCTCACTAATTCAGAGTCAGAGAGACTGAAGTTCACAGCAAGTGTAGAGACGAAGTGACAGCTCAAAGCTCTGAGCATAGGTGGAAGTGAGCACAAAAGACTTCTCAGAGAAAATGATGCCTCGGTCTGGAAAGGGAGGTGAAACTTTGTCAAATGGAAAATGAAGGGCAGGAACAGCATTTCTGCTGTGGTGGGTACAGAGGAGAGCAGGTGCAGAGACATGGAGGATGAAAGAGTATGGTCATGAGCAACAGTCTTCTCAGGAGAGAGAGAGAGAGAGAGAGAGAGAGAGAGAGAGAGAGAGAGAGAGAGAGAGAGAGGCAAAGAAAACACTGCAGAGGATGTAGAGGAATGAGACTGAGAAAATAGGATATAAATTGAGAGCATTTCTTTCAGGTCAACAAGTTTGGAGTTCATCTTGAAGGCTATAGTGGCTTCTGAGGTTTTCTGAGTGAGTATGCGATGTTCTAAGGAAACATTAATTCTGTATTTGCATTCTACTCTGTGGAGGAGCATAGCAAGGTCACAGCACTTCCTCCCCAAGGAAATGGGGTGATTTGTTTTTCCAGTAAAACCAGAGACAGACAGTGAGTATGTCTAACAGGAGACATGCTCCAGGCTCCAGCCACACCATGCCTTCTCTGTATTTGTGCTCATAGGACTTTGGTAGGAGTATTTAGGGACATTAGCTGACATGTTTGCATGAGGCTTGAAAGATGGGTGCAAAGCATACACATGGTGCAGAGCAGCTTGAATGAAGAACTTCCCCCTGTCCCTAGAAACAGTGTTGTGCTTAACCCCCCAAAAATCGCAGGGAATGTTTCTACCTTCAACTCCAAGTGGGGCTCACAAGCCTCTCCTAAGATGCAATCAGTTGCCCAACAGCTTTAATTAGTCTCTTTGCACTAGGGTGATGCCACTGGCATCCAACAACATAACTGAAATGATAGATAGATAGACCAGACTCCCCTGGTCTCCCTCTGGGTTCCAATCACAGGTGTTCATTCAGTGCTCCATAAAAGGCCACCTGTGTGCTTCAAGAGGAACAAGATCAACTGTCCCCATCAGCATAGACTAACTTAGAAAATGCCAGAAGCCTGATACAGCTACATATCCTAAATTTTCTGATCAACTTTAAGAGACATAAGACTCATGGTGTCATCTTTGTCTAAATTGGGTTCTCACCTCTTATTTGACTTTTAAGTTGAAGAGAGAAAGAACAATGTGTTTATACATCTTCCCTGAGACCCTCCCTCCCCTTTCAAAATGAAAACACATTTCTACTTTGCAAACAGGGAGAGTAATGATAATCAGATGCTTGGCTAAAGCAAACTCAATTCCAAAGTCAGTCTGGAGTAAGGGGAGGCTTGCTTTCTTACTAATCAGGCAGTAGAAGCCTGTGGGGTGCAGAGACTTCAGGCAGGAGCTGATGCAATCTGTTGATTACCAGGGGACCCTTCATAAAAACAGTCAGATTCGCAAGCCCTCAAACTCACTTGTGTAATTCACAGGGGGCTGATTTTCCTCTTGACTGTCATTGAGTTGCCCCAACACACCTGTTTGCAAGGCATGTGGTCTCCACCCTGAATCTCTTAAAGCTGAAAATAGAGTTAAATAAGAACTAAGGACAATTAACCTTGAGTAGAATCATAAAGAATTAGACAGGAGGACATGGGCTAAGTTACAGTAAAACCAGCCAAGAAGTCCAAAGGTTCCCCATTTGGTTAGTTCAAATCTCTTGCTTGGATTTTTCATTACCAGAACAAGGAGGGGAAGACTGAAAAGCAAGCTGTTCTTGCTCCAGTACTCTTTCCTCCTCCACCTAGCAGGGGGTGGGTGCAGAGGAAGTGGGCATCGTCTGCTTTGCACACAAGTGTTGGCAAACTTGCAAGCAAGCTGAGAGGCCACCACAATGACAAGAGTCGGAGGGATTGCTCGGTGTGTCTACCAATACCCGTTCTTCTCATCTGCCAAAAATGGAAGCTCAATTCTGGCCCAAATCCACTCCAAATACAAACAATAATCCCTCATCTCCCTTCTGTTAGGAATGAGAATGTAAGATTAAATTGTAGGTGCAACTCCCAGACTTGTCCTTAAAATAAGCAGGAGCCCCTCTTCTGCTTTCTTTTCTCCCTTTCTGTTATCTGGTCAGAATGAGGACACGGTGATGTCACACCATGGATCATGAAGATGGCATGGGACCCTAGGGATAAGGAAACATCTAGTTAAGGGGCTGAAACCTATATGACTTTCTGGGTCGCAGCCTCTCTGTGGACTCAGCCATGCACAAAACTGAGAAATGTATTTCTATCATTATAAAGACACCTTTAAAACTCTTTGTTCAGGGCCTTGGTTACAAGCAATTGGTCCAATGTGCTACTTAATGGAGACAACACATCACCATTTCAAGGAGTCTCACTTTAACAGAATATAGTTGCAAAGAAAATACTAATAGCATAACAAAAGTTATATTTCTACTGGAAAGGGACACTCTCCACACAGGGAAATGACACTCAGGCCAAACCTGGTGGCTATGAGTCCATCACCTGTTCCTATTTCAAATGAGTATAATTTATGATTATATTAACCCACATGTATGGCAAAGCGGGATAAAAATGCAAGAGCACTGAACAAAAAACTTGATCAGCTAACAATCCCAAGGCATGACAGTCCAATCTGACAGTGAAGGTGAAGATGCAGAAATATAAACCATAGATATGAGAAGAATAGATACACATATAAAAACATGATTTTAAAATTCACGTGGTCAGATGTCTGGGGCTACTCTTATTTAGAGGCAAACAATTTTGTGTCTTGAAATAGCCTATAAGCATATCAAGTGTAAACTCAGCGTAATAACGGATGCTCACAATGATATTTCTGAATCATTCTATTTTGGAAAGCATGGGAGTAATTCATTTATAAGTATTTTCAGAACATTAGTCATCTTGAAACTGCTTATTTGGAACATCTCAGTTCATGTGACACCATGCATATAAATTATTCCATACAGATCATTGTTAGATGAAATATATTTAGGTAGCCCATGCATGGTCAATGTTTATAGTCATGTGTTTCCTATCTCCAGGCCTTGCCAAGAGGTAATGACCTAGAGATGAATTACACACCCACCCTGAATGCAGGTCTAGTCATCACTGCTGTCAGAAAATGCCTAGTCTAGTTTAGACACGAACAAAGAGATCATTATAACTTGGATCACACCTCTATGTAGAGAAAGATATATGAGAGATAGACAAATAAAAAGAAAAATCACCATCTACCATCTAAAAGGTGCTCTAATGAAATGAGACGAATCACCTAAAAGAGCATTGGGCAAAGATGATGAATGAGTGAATCCAAGTCTCATAATGAATGTGAAAAGATGCTCCCGCCTATCAAACACCTAGAAAACACAAAGCAGGGTGCAATGCAACACCACCCCTTACCCGTGAGGCTCAAGGAAAAGAATGATCACACTTGCTGCCAGAAGAGGACTAGAGATTACTTTGTACATGTGAAAGGAAATGCGAGTCAATGTGTTCCTTAGAAAGTAGCATGGCGCCCTCTACTACACTTTAAAGGACACCTGTCCTTCAGCCGAGGAAAATTATTTCTGGAGATCTACTCATACAAGTTACAGTATCAATAGAAATAGTAGATGTACAAGGCTGGCAATTTCAGCATCATTTATAAAAAATGTGAACAAAATTAAATTCCTGTCGGTAGAAAAATGGTTGAAAAAACTCTGTGGTATACTCATTTTATTAAAAAGTACAGAGTCATTGACACAGCAGTGTATCTATACCAAATGAGTAAAAGAAGGTCTCTCTCTTTTTCTCTCCCCCCCTATATGTGTGTGTTTCTATCTGTCTGTCTGTGTGGTGTGTGTCTGTGTCTGTGATTGAATACACATGTGTATAAATGATAATAGTACAAAAGAATCACGAAATGATAGATGACACAAAGAACTTCAATTAAAGTGGATTTTTACTGACATCTTATTTTTTCTTTGCTTCATTTTTACAACTGAATTCTATCATTTATATGTCATAAAATGATAAAGAAACAAAACCACCCACATCAGTGATGTTCAAGATTGGTGTGCCTCATTCAGAAGAGCTCCTACAGACCAAGGTAACTAACCTCAGATGTAAGTGGCCAGGGAATGTAGAGGAGATGTGAAAAAATAAGTGTTTCAGGCAGGAGAAACTGCATAAGTGAAGGTGTTTGGGGAGACAGAAATCATGGATTACCAAGGTGTTCTAGCTTTGAGACAGCAAAAAGTTCAAAATAACAAAGCAAACAGCTGAAATTCTGTGTCTGCAATACACTCAGCAGCCACAAGAGACATGGTCACCATAATGCATTTACAAAATGATCTTTACTTAACATTGACAAATAGAAATGGCTTGGCTGTTAGCCAGCTCCACAAATGGACAAATATTTTGAGTACTTGGGACTCTATCCATAGTGACACCATGTGTTATACTCAGATATAAACTTCAGCTTGGTAACATTTTCATTTTAAACCCTCTTTCCTGTTAGTTCTCAACTTGCCTCTAAATATTTGCTTGGAGAAAAATGTCACCAAAAGATCTAAACTTAAGCTGGGGAAGGGGAGAAGGTCATTTTGAAACATGAAGCTCTTGTATTCTGCATGTTATTAACTAAACCTAAACAAGAAGTCTCAAGACCTGTGACTCAGAGCTCATTTAAGGGGAAAAAAGATTTACTTATTAAAAGCCAATGAGTACAAATGAATTATTTATTTGGTATTTACACTTGTTTAATTCTGCCCCCTCTGAAATAGAAACCACATATGCTTTGCCAAGTGAATTGAAGGTCATCTGACATCACCAGGTTACCTGTTCTCTGCAATGTGGCTATTTGGGGAATCTCAAAGAAACTCTTTTTAATAATAAAATATTATTGCACTATTACCATTAAGAAAAGATGCCAATTATCATCAGCAATACCACTTTTTTGTGCAAACCAAAAAGTGGTCCTCAGTAGCTGATGCCAACCTGAGAAGTGCTCTTCTGTATGACACAGGATGTCTTTCACTGTCTAACCTAGGCTTCAGAATGCAAGGAACCCAGTTTCCCTATCCCATCTCCCTACTGGAACACATCACAAGTAATGTTATTGTATATCTAAGCAACTGAGAAAGTTAAACAAAGCATCAAGCAGCTTTTCATATAGCTGACAGCTCACAGGAGGAAAAGTCAGTCAAATGCAATACTATAACTTTTTAGACAGTGATCCTACTGAGCATTGAGATGATTTAAAAAAAATTACAAGAATGTGTTCAGGCTTTTATGCTTAGCTGTATGTTAAGAGTAGCAACAGCTGGGTGGTGGCAGCACATACCTTTAATCCCAGAACTCAGGAGGCAAAAGTAGGTAGGTCTCTGTGGGGCCAGCCTGGTCTAAAAAGGGAGTTTCAGGATAGGCAGAGACATTACACAGAGAATAACAAGACAAAGCAAAAAAAAAAAAAAAAAAAAAGGTACCAGTGGGAAAAGCACAGAGAAGAGAGAAGAGAACTAAGAACAGATAAGAACAGATATTAATACCAGACCTACAGGGTCCCAGTCCTAATCCTAGTCTCAGTAGAAATGAGACTCCTGGTCTTCTAGAATCGCATAGAGACTCGATCCCCTAACAGAAAAAAAATTTGAGATTGCTTTGAATATAATGGAATAGCATGAGAAGTACCATAAGCCAAAGATAAAACAGTTGTTGTGAAATCATCAACAATAATGCTGCTGGCATTGGTGTTGGTGGTGCTGATGATGATAACTGGGTGGTGGTGGTAATAATGATGGTAATGGTGGTAATGATGGTGATGGTAACTATGGTGAGAGTAATGATGCAGGAGGCACTTCCAAAGCTCCCCGAATCTTACATAACTAAGCAGGGAAGCGTACAAGCCATTTGTGTTTAAATCCCAGCTCCACTGGTTGGCATTTTATGTGATTCCCATGTGGAATATGAAGATAAACCAAGTTAATAATACATCTGAAGCCTAGAGAGCAAAACCTTGCGCCTAATAAATGTCTCCTCCTCTCCAATGGAGCATTTGGACAGAAGATTCTGTAAAGCTGGACTCAACAAAGCTAACTACATGCTACCATGTAGTTATTAACAGCTCTACAGAAGCTACTCAGCACACTCTGAGAAAAGCACAGTGTCCTGGGTCAAAGGGGCTTGAGTTGGATGCTAACTCTTCTGTACCATGATCTAGGACAAGGTACTCTCTGACCCTTAGCTTCTATTCATTAAAATCTCAGCAAAGACTTTATCATTGCCAAGTTGGCACTGTTTAACTGGGGATAAAGTGAGGACCTTAACACTATTCGCAGGATTAGTGAAGGATAGAATGAGATTATGGAGGACGCAAGTTCGGCCAAATGACTGACTTACGGAAAGCTGGCAGTAGGTATTACCCTACTCAAATCCAAGCTCGCGTGGCCTTCCAGCACCTACTGCCTTACTAAGTATCCCAATTCATAGTTTCACACTATTCTGTAGGATCAGAAGTCACATCTACAACTATTCCCTGAAGTCTCAAGCATGGTTCTAATTAAAATGCCTCTAGAAGATAGAAGACTCGCTCAATGAAATTGTCATAGGAAACATTAATTCTTCTAGTGCTTCAGTCTTCAGACATGAGTACCAGTAAAATCCACCCCTTCCCAGTAGGAATTCCTATAGCCATCCTTCACACTCATCACTGAGTCATCCCACTCCTTTCTGAGATCAGCCCTTACATGTAAGGATATACAATGACCATGAGCTTAAATATCTGAGCTAGGACTCTCTACCTTCTGTCTCTAGAGGCTTGACTAATGTATGCTCACTTGTTTTTCTGTAAAAAGAAATTGACACCTGTTTTAGTTACTTTTCTATGGCTGTGATGAAATGCAATGGCCAAGGAAACATAAGAGTTTATTGGGGGTTTATAGTTTCAGAGGGCAAGTCTATGGCCAAGCAGACAGGATGCTAAAGCAGTAGCTAACATCCTGTTCTATAAGCATGAGGCAAAGAAGGAGAACTAGCTGGGTATGGCATGAGTTTTGAAAGCTCATGCCCACACCCCAGTGGCCACACCACCTAATCCTTCCCAAACAGCTCCACTAACCAGAGATTAAGTATTCAGTATATGAGCCAATAGGGGAAATTCTCATCCAAAGTACCACACCAACTCACTGGAAAGATAACTGAAGACATGGGCTGGAAAACTCCATGAATGTTCATGCTCTGAGCAGATAATGGGTGCATGAAGCTGTAGTGCTTGTGTTTGGTGCCCTCAGAACTACAGGGAGTAAAAGAGAAAGAATATATACAAAAAAATGAAAATCTGAGTTTCGATTCAGACTCTACTGTCCTTTCCCCTTCTGACTTGACCAATTTATATAACCTCTTGAAGGCTAGCATTCTTCTTCAGTTAAAGTAAGGGTTGTGATGTCATCACATAGGGTGATAGTGCACTTAGTAAAGCTATTTAATTTAATTTTAAAAGCAACTCAATTCATATTATTGTCTCATTGTTTAAAATGATCCCAGTGGCTTGCAGTGCTCATGTATTCCAGTTGCCAGGCCCAGCTAGATGTGCATCTTCTGCCTAAAGGAGCATGTGCATGCCTGCTTGGACTCCATGGTCCCCAAATATAATCTAGTTAGGAAAATATGGCATAAATTCCACAAAGCAGTACAAATTTTTAGTAATGCATGTTCAACATAAAGAGTAGGTTATTTAAACAATCAAAGGAGGGATTGTTACACATATCTTAAATGGTAGTGTATCATTTGAGTTTTTGAAAATTATATTATTTTGTAAACAAAAAAAATAGAATAAGAGAAAATAAGAACTGAATATCAGGGCTTACTCATCATCCCAATACTCAGGAGGCAGAAATTAATTGAAGACCAGCTTAAGGTTTGTAGTAAGTTCTAAAATTGAAAGAGGACTACAAAGTAATACTCTTTATACACACAGAGGGGGGATAGAGAGAGGAGAAAAGAAAAAAAAAAGAAGGAACAATGGGATAATGTCAAGGGCACTGACCATCCTTTAGTTCCTAAGTGAGGTGGTCATTAAACTATAATCACATGTCTGTGATAATTGTTATCATATGCCCTGGGATGAATGAGGAAAATGAACTGTCCCTTGCTCTGAAGGAATGTACAGTCTGTTTGAAGATACAGACCCTGGAAACTCTGATCCACTTTAAAAGATGTGTGCAACAAGAATGGACGAAGAGAAGTTTCACACAAGAAAAGGGTCTTTGTGTGTTGTTCCTTGTAAGATGGACCTTGAGGGATGTATGTGTTCATCACACTAGACCAAAGAACAACACTGTGGTTTCAAATGGGTAAAGCAGCAAAGGTATCCAGGTACACATGGAGTGCAAATGGGATACAAATGCCTATATAGAAGCAGGTGATAGAAGTGTGACATGCACCAATCTGTAAGGGATGTACTACAACTGTGCCCATGTGTACTTGTGTACGCATACAAGTCTGTGTTGGTCTGGCAAGAGGGAGTAAATGAGGCTATGGTACCATGTTCATGTGATTTGGTGTATGGGTATAAATAGACTTTGTGTACATATGTGAAGATTTGTGGCGCTGTGCTTTTGTGTGTGCATGTGCTTATGTTTATGAGCATGCATGTGCACATGTGAATAATATATTATGTGTATATTTGTGAGCAAGATTATACATGTGATACTGTAAGTATACCTTGGGTGTGCATATGTAGGATAAATGCAGTATGTGCATATGTCACTGTATATGTATGTTGAGATGTATGTCAGAATGTGTGCTTCTATAAGCATTACTATATGCATGTATATGTGTAATTATGTGTGAGTTTGTATGCATTGGTATGATACTGTACTATGTACAAATCATGAGAGTATATATATTGAAATACATGTGTGAAACACTAGGAGGGAGGGAGGAGCCCAGCCAGTGAAAGCCCTTGATGTCTGTAGTCAAGAATTTGAATAATATACTGTAGACAGTTGGATGTCCTTTATCGTTTTGATCTGGGAAAAAATGTGATCAAAGGCATGTTTTAGAAAGATCATATCAGCTGCAGATGGGCCTATTTCAGAGGGCAGAAGATGAGCTGGGAAGTCCAAATGATGCCTGCATGGGGATTAGGAAGCTGGAGAAGAGAAATGACTGACTTATTTTCCTGTTCCCTCACTATCCTTCACTTTATTTCCCCAAGGTTAAATAAATGATACACTTTTAAAAAGTTGTCCATTCCATGGAAGAATGATCTCTAAACAAAGGGACACCTCCTTCAAATCATTAGATGCTCAGCCTCACTTGATTCAGTAGAAAACAAGCTGGGCACAGCAACACTGCCCTGCAAACACAGCAGTCCTGGACCCCACTCCACTACTGGGAAACCCCAGATGAGGATGAGAGATGGCGTCAAAGGCTTTCTGTGATTAGTAACTGAGTGTATCAGCAAGCCTCTCTGGAACAACTCTTGGGCAGCTTTAGGTCTTCTCTTACTTTTTTCCAAGCCAGATGTCAGGACAAGACGTGCTCTATATGAGTACCATTCTTTCTCTGGATGCTAATGTTCCTGTTTTCTGCCCCCCTGCATCTCCTCCGTATCCCTTCTCTCCTCCCATCTGTCCTCCTTCCTCTTTCTCACTCTTTGGCTATATCTGAAATCTTGAGTTTTCTATCTCTTCATTTCTCACCAATATCATCTCACCACCTCCCCTTTTCATCTTTTTTCCCTCTCTAACCATTCTTCTCCCAAATCTCTTCCTTCAATAAAAGAAAAAAAAAAAGTCTATTTTAGAAAAAAGAGCAAGGTCTTGCCTAGCACCAGAATCTACAACAAGTATAGTCACTGCAAAGCAACCGGCTGAGTCCAGCTTCTAGGGTAAAAGAAAAAAAAAAATCTTAGTAAACAGCAAGCACTGAAGAGTGGCCACTCATTTTGAAGAAAATAAGAGTAGCCTTTGACCTGGACACCAGTAGCATTAGATACTCTTCCAGCTGGGCAATTCCTATTAGCTAAGTAGCCCTAGCCAGCCCCTCCCTCTGCACTGGGAAGAAGCTGACTCTACTGTCACATTGCACTGTCCAGCTATTCCTCTCACCCAGCACAGCAAGAAGAAGAAGAAAAAAAAAAAAAGCCATAAAATTTAGAACCAGCTCCTGTCAGCACTGCAGGCATTGCAGAGACCACTGGGTCCAACCAACTGGATTGGATCACCCAGATCACCGGTAGAGATGGGAGCCCTGACACTGAAGCCAAAAGGATCCCATTACTAGAAACCTCAGACATAGGACCTGTTGCAAAAGCTTGTCTGTCCAAGGAAACACCTCCAGGGTTTTGCCTTAGGAATAGGATTCTACTAGCTTATATGCAGGTGGCTAAGCAGACAGAAGGAGTTAAAAGGCACATGGTGTGTATGGAATCTACTGCATGCACCCTGCAAAGGAGATGTGATTCGGGAAGTGTGTAGAAAAGAAGGCTGCAGCGGTGGAGGACTCTAAGCTCTGAAGACCTTTTTAATATGGCTGTATTGTAATACTGCAGTGCCAAACCCCACCAGTGATTCCAAAAACGAAAAGAAAAAAAAAAAAAAAAAAAAAAAAAAAAAAAAAAAAAAAAAAAAAAAAAAAAAAAAAAAAAAAAAAAAAAAAAAAAAAAAAAAAAAAAAAAAAAAAAAAAAAAAAAAAAAAAAAAAAAAAAAAAAAAAAAAAAAAAAAAAAAAAAAAGCCTCGCTATGCAGCAGAACTTCCCAGCTCTGGAAACAGATTGCCTCCCTTTTGCACCCATTTACTAATGGCTTTATTTAGCACAATCGGGGGAGATGTGTGTTCTGCTAGGCAATGTACAGAAAGCTCCGTTTGTAACGACACGATTCTTCCTACATGAAACTAAGATGCAATCCTCTAAACTCAGCCTCCCAAAGCATAGCAACGCCACTGTGAGGAGCTGCGATTCACAGAGGGAGCCCCTTGGAGGTTTGTATGCCTGTATGTGGAGGGGGGGAGGGATGTCAGGCATGCAAGGGGACACACCTTTCTTCCAAGCGGTTGGATACACCATGCTGCCTGCAAAGTCCACCCAGACTGCGTTGTCAAGGGTTAATTTCCCCAGCAAAAACTGAAACACACGTACACATACTTCGTCGACCCCTCACCATATCGGTCATCATCACACATTTGAATCTTCTTAATCTTGAATTCCAGAACCCACCCCCCTCTCTCATCAGTCCTATCTTTTGGGAACAGCTCCTGCACCTGGGCTCGATTCCCGCCTCATCACCGGTGGAAGCCCAGAGAGCCCGGTATAATTATTTTCCTGCAAGGTTATGCCTAATTGGCCACTAACCTAATTGATTAATCATCTCATTTTTTCAAAGCAGCATCCAAGAGTCAGGCTAGCGAGGGGATGGGAAAATATGTATGCAATGGTCCAAGAGGCAAAAATTACAGACCTAGGAAAAGACCCCAGGCCAGCTAAACCGATGTGGCCAGAAACGAAAAGAGACAAGAGCAGGAAAATGCGCACGACCAAAGGAGGACTAAGCTGCCAGAGTCAGGCAGGTTCCAACAGGAATGAAGTTGCTTTCCCCGGGGACCGAAGGGTTAAATAACTGCGCGTCAACACTGTCTTGTCTGTGCTGGGGTGGAGGGGAAGCAGAATCCACTTGTCCCCTTCTCAGGCAAATCCCCCTGGGGGTCCTGAGGTTCGCCCTGGCTTTCTGTCCACAACTTGCACCTCTGTGCGCGGCCCTCGTCTGCGCCTTTGCGCGCTACCCAAAACTTTGCGCACACTGCAGCCGCCGCCTGGCCGCTTTGCTAGGCGGAACGCGCCACCAATTCCAAGTGCTATGGACAGCCCTTCCGCAGCCACTACCGTTAGGCTTTGGGCATCAGACTTTTCCTCCGCCTCCAGTCCCCACTCAGGGGCTCCCTCGTGGATGCGGGAACGCGCCTCCCGGCCCGCAGTGGGCATCGCGGCCGCGGCACTGCAGACCACCACCCTGCCAAGTCCCTTACGGCTCCCACCCGACGGCTGGACGCCTGCAGCCACCCTTGCCCTGGCGCGCCCACCCCATACTTAATACCGCCACGGCCGCCAGGCGCAACACCTTCTCCTACCTTTCAGACGCCGAGGACCACACTCTCCGCTCAGCCCTCACGACTCATCATCCTCTGGCTGCAGAACAGGGCGACTGGACTCTGCTTTTGTTCCCTGGGGCGAGGAGGTCTGTGGGGGGACCAAGGAGCGGGAGATGCCACAGATCTGGGTATCTGGGAGAAGGGAGGCTCACTCCCAGCAGCACTGCTGGCAGCAGTAGTGGCGGCAGCAGCGGTGGTGGTGGCGGCGGCGGCGGCGGCGGCAGCAGTAGAGAGATAGTGCAGGCTCTCTGCAGGCTACATCTTTCATACCTTATACATCACTACCGAATTCCCCCGAATAGGAGAGCCCTTCAGCATTTCTCCATCTAACGCAGGAGCGGGCGCTAGCAACAGTGGTTCTGCTGGACCTGGCCACAGTGTGGACTCTGTTAGAGGAACAGGACCTCAGTACCCACTCGCCACTTGCAGAAACTCTCCCAGACAACAACAACACCTCCTATAACCAGAGGCTTAGGCGGTCTGTGTCTGCTCCCCAGAAGGTTTGGGCTTTAGGACAAGAAACAGTGATTTATTATGGAAACTCATTCTCAACTGCCTGTTTTGAGTCTTTCCAGGGAGTGTCTTCGCACAGGATTTTATTGCTGCAGACGCATCCCCCTGATTGCACAGGGTTTTTGCATGCCTCAGAAGCAAGCTTGTAGGCACTGGGACAGGCAGCCACGGGGTCCACCTGCAGCTGTGAGGCCTTAGCAATTTGCCGAATGTCCCTGTTGCTTCATCTATAAAATGGGAATCAGATGAATTTTCCTATAAAATTTTGATGAGAATAAAATAAGCCGAGTGGAGCTCCCCAAACAAAGCTCTTTCTTCTTTCTTCCAAAGAAAGCCTGCCCTTCCTCAAATAAACAAATAAATAAATAAATAAATAAATAAATAGACAGACAGACAGATAAAATGTTAGCAACAATTCACTCATTAAATAATTGCCATGAATCTAACTCTGTTTTATGTCACCTTCTATTTTATAGAGTAGAGTAGAGCTTGCCTTGGATTTTCTTCTGTAGTGAAGACATAGAAAATAGATAAGTCAGAAAGAAATTATTGAGTAGTAATAATCACCCAAATTAAAATGCATGATGACATGCAATATAAAATGACTGTTTCTACTTAGTTTTTGTCAAGTTTACACAAACTTGAGTCACGTAAGAAGAAAGACCCTCAACTGAGATGCCATCATCATACTAGCATGTGGGCATGTCTACAGGGCATATTCTTGATTGATGGTTAATGTGGGCAGGTGGTCTTGGGTTTTATAAGAGGTAAGCTAAACAAGCCATGGAGAGCAAGCCAATAAACCGAGTTCCTCTATGGTCTATTCTTCCATTTCTACCTCCAGGTAGTGCTTGACTACATGACAGACTATAACCTATGAGATAATGATGCCCCAAGATGTTTTGGTCAGAATTTATCACATTAAGAACAGAAACTGGAACACTGGAGCAGGGACCTGCTTACATCATAACAATTAACTCAAGTCCTATGGGATCAGGACCTCATCTTCATGGCAGAGGGAAGAGCAGGTGCAAATGTTCTGGTGCAGGAATGAGTCAAATGCATCTAAAGTGAATAGGGTACACCTGTAGCTAGAAGCAGCAGGAGTGGTGGCATGATATGTAGTGGGAAGTTCCACCTGATAGGGAGGCTGACCTCCACAGAGGTCAATGGGTAGTTAAATTCTACACTGGGGTTGGAGATGTGAGTGTTGCAGTGTTTCCTGTGGGTTTTATTTGTAGAAGTTCACACTGGCTACTGTGCAGAAAGTGAACTGGAGGGGGCTTGGGAAAATGCCATTGCAAGAACAATCAGGAAGAGGCTCCTGAAGTGCTGGGTAAAGGTCCCTCTTCATCCCCTGGCTTCCATAACCACAACTTCCCTCCATCCAACAAGCAACTGTGAAGAAGTGTCACTGGTGAGAGATTCAGGGAGCCCGAACATGAGTCATCCCAACCTGCTTTCTGAATATCTTTTTCCTCAACCAGAAGATGCGCTGATAAATTATTCTCATAAACTTACTGTGATGATGAAATGATACAAGAAGATGCACTCAAGGGACAAAATAACTGTTAATTCTATCTTTATGATCTCCTTACTTAGGGTCTCCAGATGCCTTCTAAGCACGTCTCAGCCTTTCCGTCCCCATCTAGGGACAACTTTTCCTGGAACTGTCCTGTTTCAAATCAGGAGGAGAAAATCCATGGAGTCCAGATGCCTCTCACAGATGTGTGGGAATGTTTGCATTCACAATGCTGGTCCCTGAACTTATCTGCCATCTTCTCAAGCAGAAAACAGATTTTCATTTTGTTTAGATCCTTTTGATGTTTTCCTGTCTGCCACACTCATCTAGCTTGAAGCATACAGGGCATCATCATACGGAGATCTCATGCTATGAAAACAGAAAGGAAAAGGGGCTGGGAGTGAGGGAATCCGTAAATCCAGAGATGGCAAGAGACGAAACAGGTAGGCTGCTCTCTCTCAGCAATGGAAAAGGTCTGTGTGACCACAGCAGCTTCCAAGAGCCACAGAATTCCCCTGTACCATGCCATCAAAGCGCCAGGAGGTAAAACACATATAATGAGATACTGTGACCTGTGATGGATCAAGGAACAAGTCAGATAGGAGAAGTAGTATATCTAGGACCTGATTCCCTTCCTCTTAGGTCTGTATGCTTTAGATGTCCTTGGCCCTAATGGTATTGTCTGACTTCTAGAACCCAGAGGAGTTTATACAATCTACAATCAAGGTCCAAAACTTAGGGTTTCTAAAGCAGCCTATTCCTTCCCTTTGAACCCAGCTCAATGAATTACACTTCTCTTTAACTTTATCCAAACACCAAACTTGAACTGTTAAAATTCAAAAGAGATTCTAAAGGCCAGATGGTCTTAGAAACTGGCCTTCACCTTACCACTGCAGTGTCATAAATCAAAAGAATTGACCCTGGGGGTGTGGGGCTGTAATCCCAACTATACAAAAGACTGAGACAAGAGACTGAGAAATTCAGACTATCCTGGTACACAGTGAGACTCTGCTTCAATTTTTTTAAGACTGCAGGAATGGTTGAGAATGTATCTCAGAAGTAAAGTGTGTGTGCAGCATGTATAAGGTCCTACATCCCATTTCTAATACCACAAAACAACAACAACAAAAAAAAACTGATGCCAAGGGATACAGGGATGCATCTGTGGAATATCTGGGATACTCTACAGGAATAAGAGACATCATATCTCTGCTCTCATACTGACTCTGTGTTCTTAACAAATTAAATTCTAAGTTTTAATAACCCCATCTATAAAATAGCTAGCATCTGCTCCCAGATGTGGGAATGAGGGAAGATGCTATGAGGCTATCAATATACAGTTCACCTTAAACATAACTAGCCTTTGGTATCTCTTTTCTCCTATTCCCTGCCATCTTGGATGTGTTGGTTAGCAGCAATTGACTCTCCAGGGAAAAATTAAATCCCTGACTTCTGTATATTTCAATTCATTGGTATTCATGTTCTTGATGACTTCAAGAACCAATGTAATGGATATGTCTAGAGTAGGTATGAGCTAGGCAATGCACACTTCTGCCCAACATTCTACCAAAATCAGTTCCAGACTGGGATATCATCTGACAACTCACAGAGTCCATTATTTTCTGTCACTAACTAGGTTTTCACAAAAATCCTGAAAGGAACATTTCTCCAGTCCCCCATTTGACAAATTGGGAAACTGAGACTCGGAATGGCTGAAAGGAGACAGACAGTGAAAAATGAGAGGACTCATGTGGGGCTATCTATCTCCAAAATCAGTGTGCCTTTCATTCTCTGTCCCCACCATGCTGCAAAACTAACACTCAGATCCTGCCCAAAGGCCAAGTCCCTTCTGAACCTCCATCTGGCCAAATGACATCCTAGCCCTGACATCACCTCAGGTGCCCTGGGAACCAAGTGTGATCATGCGGATGGGATGAAAGCCCCAAAACATGCTACAAAGTTAAAAACGTGAATGTTACAGCTAGCAAGCTAGGAAGAACACACAGGAGTAACAAACCCCCTGAGTAACAACCCCCCTGGGAAGACTCACAGATTACTGAAGAGACAGGACCACCTGGAACCCCACTTCAGATAGACATAAGGAAATGTGGCTAGATCCAAATTCAGTCCTCTGATAAATCTTTATTAGCACAGAAACAATGGAGATGGGGATCATGTAAAGCCACTGTAACTACAGACATAGACAGCATTCTTGCTCAGAAGCCTTTCTACTCTTCTCTCTGACTGGCTGTAGAAATGCAGTTACTTCTTACTCCAGAGCTGCTCCTCCCCTGACCACCTACTGAAAGAGGTCAGATCTCCAGCTCAAGGCAAAGGAAATTTATGGGCTCCTGTCACTTGGCAGGAGTTCAGGGTAAAGCCATCTTTGATGTCCACCAATTCTGATGATGTCATTTCTCTCTCTCTTCTCCACCACCCTGTCTACTTCTTTCCTCCCCCTTTCTCCCTTCCTGCATTTCTCTTTGCTCTCACATCCTTCCCCCTGCCCCATCTCTGCTCTCCCTCCCTGTATTCTCTCCATTGTAGAAAGCTGCCTTACTATAAAGAGAGGATGGCTCATGGCTACAGAGACATGTGACCTAATGTAGGAGCAGAACTTTAAAACTCATTGAGACAGATAGATACTATGAGATGATGCAAGTCTAGAACTCTCTGTAGTCAACTAGATGTACTGGAAGTCACAAGTAACAGTGGTTTCTGCTTTGACTGATGCAGGCTAAGTTACTGGATGGTCTTGAAAACAGCCAGGGCCTCCATTCCTGACTCAACAGCTAGTAACCAAATTCTTATCCCACTTCATTTGGTTCTCATAACATAAATATGAGAGAAATCACAATGCCCATTTTGTAAATATAAAACAGAGACCTACAGAAATTAAGCTGTCATGTTTAAAGGTCAAACAGTCAGCATCTGCTGCTTACATATTTTGGTATCAATGGTTAGGCACTTTCCTCTGCATCACTAATGATGCTTTGGGGCCTTTGACCACAGAGTTCAGCTCTGGGGTTTGTGATGTGAAGGTATCTATTAGCTTAGTCCTTCCTTGAATGTGAGAGAAAACCAGGAGTCATATGCTATTTCCTCTTTCACTGACATCCTGGAACACCTTTCAGTGCCCTGGAGCCTAAGAGGCTATGGGCATATGGTTGATGAGGAAACTGAAATGATAGAGGTAAGAACTGGATTACAGAGAGTGAGCTCTGGGGATTTCTGAAGTCAGTTAGACCTGTTCTTCCCACTCTTTGTGTCCTTGTCTTTTTGCTACCCACCAACACACGTACCAGAAACTGGATAGAACAATACTCCTGAAGGCTTCTGAAAGACTAAAGAATAGAAAAGGAGGCGATATAGGGGTGGAGGTGATATAGAGAGAAGAAAAGGTGAGCACTCTGGAGAACTCCTAAATGTTGAGTTGCAGGGACTATTTTTAATATGTTCATGTGGAATGCTGCACATATGATATACATATTGTGAGTAACCTAACCCTAACACTAACCCACTAAGACAATATTTATATTGTCTCTTTGCCTAGCTGTCTTCTCCCACCAGCTAGGGAGCTCTCCAAGACCGTGAGTCTTGCATTGTTTATCACTGCATTGTTAGGGTCTAGCAAGCTAGCTGGGCTCAGGAAACATTTGATGAATGAATGGATGTGATGGTTAAGTGTATAATCGAGAGTCTATCTGAGGCTTTCTGACACCAAGCCCACAGATTGATCTCTTCCACCTTCCTGAACTTCTATAAAAATCATGGCCTGGCAATTAATTTAACACTTATATGGTAGCTTGCACAATCTCCTGAGTTGTATTGAACTCTGATTTGAGCATTTTATTGTTATTAAACATTTCACGTGGGGATTTATGTCTTGTTTTCACAAGGAGCCTGTAAGATCATTCATTCATGCAAAGAACATTCATTGAATTATGTAGTGGGGCATTGTTACATGAGTAACTCCATCTCCCTGGATGTGTTCAGTCAGAACCTACTGTGTGCTTCCGGCAGGCACTGTGCTCAGAGTGGGGCGTATTTAAGGGGAACTTAAAATTTTAGCCTAAATTTCAAATGCCTCTGCCTCCAGCGTCATCTACAAAAGCTCCAGCAGTGAAGCACGTGACAGCTAAGAGGGTGCATGTGTCTGGAAAGAGCTTTTGCAGGTGACCTAGAGGCCTGGGCAGCATACAAGGTGACCAGATGAGGCATAGATGGTCTAAAATTCATTCTGCTCTCTGCTCACCAAACCATAAACCATGCCTCTCCTGGGCTCTCTGGGCAGGCACATAGGAGCATCTTTCTTCCCATGAAAAGTCCCTTCTCTTCCCCATCCCTGTAACTGGGGCTTCAAGTGGTCCAGGAGGCTGCTTCCTTTCTGCTCTTAACAGGACACAGCATGTATAAAGCAACAGCTATCATCTAAGGTATACACTGGGGACAGGCCGGGAGAAAGCCTCCCTTGCATACTCTCCTCCATCCAAAGTCATTACATTTCTGTTAAAATCTGTCTAAATCCCTGTTTCCCAGACAAAAACCCTTCCTAAAACACACTCACCTTGGAGCAACCCTTAAGGTGTGGCTGATTGTTTAACCAACTCTAAAACTAATCAGCCATTGAATCTTCTGGCTAAGACAGCTAAACTCAGGGAGTGGCATCCAGGGGGTTACACTCATTAGGTGAGGTTCAGAGGGTGTTAGTACACTCTGGGGACACTGGAACTCAGTCTCTACAAACTACCAGGACCGGGCCCTTACTCTTGATCTCAGGCCTCTTCCTAGACTATGAACTTTGAATTCTGTGTCAAGCTGGTGCCACTGATATATAAAGACTTGCCGATTTGGATTTTAAATGTGTACTGTTGTTTCGGGGAAACCTTACCTCAATACCACCAGCCCTCATACACAGACAAGGAAAAATGAAGAGGACAAGTTCCCAAAGCAGGCAGGCGCTGACTGTCCTGTCTTCCTGTTGCCAAGGCAGGTCTTTGCAGACCAGAAGGAGTCTGAGAACCCTGTGAAGGAGCAGGCTTAGCTGTGTCTGTCAGCCTCACAGGCAGTGACGGTCGTTGCAGACAACAGACACGCCAGGGGCATGAGGTACTCATTCTGTTTACTTTGCCTCCCTACTGCTCAGTTGTTCAGTCCAATCTGTTTCCGGAGTTCAGAAAGCAAAAAGAGAGAGAAAAGAAAATCATTTTAAATTACCTTCCTCAGACATTCTGCAAGTTTCCTTGGAGATTTCTTTGCAAAGTGAACAGTGTGTGGTTTCCACTAGTAGATGCTCAATGAGGGTTCTAATTTCAGCTGTCTCACTATGTCACTTTGTGACCTTAAGCCAGATACTTACCCTCTCTGGGCTCATGATCTAAAAATCCTAAGCAGTACACTAAGTGGCCTCTAAGATTTCTACAAATTGTGTTGGTTATAGAATAATGGCTGAAAAATTGGACAGAAAGAGTATCATGTCTTGGAAGAGAACTGGCCACTGGTTGGAGAGTAAGATTTAGTAATTAGACAGGGAACACACACACACACACACACACACACACACACACACACACACACACCCCTTCCAGTGAATTCCTTGCTTAGTATCCTCATAGGGCCAGGACCAGTTGCAATTAATGCAGGTTGGTGAATATTAGGGTGGCCTATATGAAGAATGATCCTTTTAAAATCTGGCCTTCTACAAGAAACTTTAGTGTGTGTGCATGTGCGTGTGCCTGTGTGCCTGTGTGCCTGTGTGCCTGTGTGTGTGTGTGTGTGTGTGTGTGTGTGTGTGTGTGTGTGTGTATGAGAGAGAGAATATTAGGACTGCAAATCAAAATGGCCTGAGTCCCCCTCCTCAGCCAGGCCTCTGTCACTCAGTAGATAATGGCTGGATGAGTATGTTTACTGTCCTTTGACAGGTTGCTTAACTTCCGTGAGCTGTGATCTCCTACACTGATAAATAAGAGAACATGATTGTTGGTACAGGCATGTGAGGTACATTAGGTGGGATAAGGCCTCTACAATGGACCTTCCAAAGTGCTCACATGTCCCATCTTTTCTCCTTCCCTTGTAGAGGTTGCAAATGAGCCTGGAAACAGTTCAGCAGAGAAATTGGCTCCAGAGACAAGCACCATGGGCCAGGCCCACACGTGGTTTGGTAGATTGAAGGGATGGGCAAGGATCTCATGAAAAGCTTCCTACTGCAGTTCCCCTAATATTGCTGGGGACCCTCTGGGTGTCTGCCTACTGCCTACCTTCTGTGTTCAGACCTATTCAAATGATACTCAACATCAGGGCTCATTTCTGAATTGTTCCTCTTATAGTCTGTCATTAAGGAATGCGAGAGTTGCATGTAAGCTCTTCTACGAACTACCTAGCTCTTCAAGCATACCTCTACCTCTTCAAACCTGATGTGACTACCATTTGCCTTGGAATCTTACATCCTCTCTGAGCAGTGGTCACCTGTAGGTTAGAGAGTTGTAGACAGAGTCATACAGTGACCTGTGCATCCTAGTGATACAGGCCTCCCAGTTTCTGTGTAAAGCAATGATGACAGCTAGAACTACCTCTTGAGAATGGCTCTCACCCATTTAAACACCACACACAGTAACTATGTAAGGTTAAAAGTGTGATTAAATCCCTCTGCAGATGAAGAAGCTTGTGCCTAACAGAGTGGTGCAAAACCCAGAAAGACAGAAGAAAGATGGATTTGAGCTGAGTGTTAGGGTTTGGATATGTAATGTCCCCAATAGGCTAGTGTTTGAAAACTAAGTCCCCACTTGGCAGATCAGTTTTTAGAACAGAAAGCCAAGCTGGCTGCACAGGCTTATAGATGCAATTAAGTCCTACTTCTGGCCCAAGCTCTCTCTGCTTCCTGATATATCAAGATGTACATAAGCCATGCAGTAAGCATGATAGCATCCCAGCCACCATGGTTGACTATATACCTGAACCAATAAGCAAAAATAAACTGTCCTTTCCTTAAGATGTTCTGCCCCACTTCCTGCCAGGGCCTGAGATTTCAAAACTTGCTGCATACTTTTCCTTTATCTTAAAAGAAATTAGGAAAGAGTAATAGATAAGGGTGAAGGAACTTACATACAGTTTGGCCAAAAGGAGGAGTGGGGAGATGTCTGAGTTCTCCCAATAACTTTTGCCTACCTGCCCTATAGTTTATGAAAACCCATTGGTTAGAGGCCAGAACACACATTGGTATAAATTGAGAGGAGCTAAGTGACTGTTTTTTGGGAAGGAGGGTATCTGTTTCCAACACTGCTCTGGTTTTGTTTTAAAGTTTGAATGAGGCATCTTAAAGAGCTTCCATTTGAAAGAGAAAAGCAATGGGGTTTACAAGATGAAAGATTCCTGCCTACCCTGGGCTTGGAAGCTGGACTCTATGCCTTTACAGATGAAGCAGGGAAGCTTTCCATAGCTTTTCTTCAGTGGTCAGCTTCAAGCTCAGACTCCTGTGTTCCTTTAAACACACCAACTTTGCACACAATAAAAGGTGATAGTCTGCTAGCCAAAGGGGGGCACAAAGGTCTCCCTCTGAACATCATCTGCCCTCCTGCAGAACTGAAGAGGGGTGGGGGGGACAAGGAACGAGGCCATTACACTGAGCTTCATTAGTGTTTCCAGATCACCATTCATAAAACTGCCCCCCCTGCTCCCACTGGAGAAGGAGTAAAAATGACTAGGAACATGTAAAAAGAAAATTCGTTCCACTTAAAAACCATAGAGAGAGAAAGAAAATGGTTATCTGACTCTAACAATAACCCAAATGATAAGTTTCAAGTTTAAAGGAAAGACCAGTCCCTCAGATTTCCTGAGATAAAATTCAAAAACACATTTATGATTTCATAACTTTTCTTAAAATAGAAGGGTTTTTCATCCCTACAGAACCTCTGAGCAATGGTGTCTATGTATCATAATGCATTAGGCCTGGGCTTAAGCTGACACAGAAAAGTCATCTCTACCTACCAGTGACAATTGCTGAGGGATTGATGTTGAATACATGATTCATCAGAACCAGAGAACTCAAGGCTATTCTTTTAAGGGTTCTGTACTGGGCTTCTCTAAAGCATTTATTCTGAGATGACTCAAGGTCCGAGGCAGGGATGGAAAAACAACAGCAAACATACACACCATTTCTCAGTACTATCATCAAATGTGCTCAGAGTCCAGAAGGTCAGTCTCATGGGCAGCTGTGGGCTGTATGCATAATGCCCTTGAACTTAATGAGTTGCCTTGCTTGGGTGTGGGGACATCTTGCTGGAGGCATTTCTGGGGCAGGTGGAAGCATTCTTTCCAGGGGAGTGAACAGGGTTCTGTAGGAACACAGTCCACAGCAGGATAGAATAATGCAGAAAAGCCCATTCTATGAGGAACCCAAGAAGTCATTAGCTTGCTGAGATAATGAAAGGAGTTCATTTGGAGTTTCTCCAAAGAATGGGTGAGTGGAATACCAGAAAGAGTCTCAGTACTCTAGATTTCAAAAGAAAAACACTGAGGGGTGACCTCTTTGAAAGAGGAAAGCCATGACAAGTGGCCATGCAACAAGATGGTGCCCTGAGCTGCTGAAGAACTAAGGTAGAAAGAAGGTTTTGAGGAGACTCTTAAATTTGAAGTATGCCATTTACAGAGAGACAGTTGAGCAGAGTGATATGGATTCTTTCAGAACACATGGATGATAGCAAAGTGACCAATGCTTACAAACAATTTTCCAAAAGGTTTGTTGGTGACACGAGGTAGGGAGTTAATGCAGTCCTGGATATACAACTCACGTTGCATAAGAGAAGTTTTTGTTCACTTCAAATCCAAAGATACTGTTGTGTGTCGCTATTAAGAAGGAACCAATAAAGACAAGGTGATGTTATCTGTGGAGAGAGGTGTTGCCAGATGGTCTGTGAGGAGATGGAAGGTGAAGAACCGAGGCACAAGACTTGCAGTCTAATAGGTGGAATCCAAATCTGCTTCCAACAAGTTGCTCCGACTCCTCCTCACAAAGCCCACGTGTGCCTCATTTACAAACCAGATGTAACCGATTATAGATTTCTGAAGTAGTCATTAGTATTGTTAACAGATATTGATTAGATCATTCTTGGGACATGTCAGGATTATATTGCCACATCTTAGTTAAACTCAAGTAAGGATTTTGTCTTGCTTTGTCTGTCCATTGTGGGCAGAAGTGATGTAGCATTTCCAGATAGAAGTTTTGGGAACAGAATGTGCTTCACCATTTCTCCTTCCCATCTGCAGTGACAGCCTCAATATGCAGAATAGATTCCTTGTCACTCTGAGTCCCAGAGTGGGATTCATAACACCAAAGAGAGGCATCATCAGGCCTTTGATGGATATACAGCATGAGTGAGAAATAATCTCTGCTTCTATAAGCCACCTAGATTTAAGGAGTGTGTGTTGCTGAATAATAGCCTAACTTACCCCTACTGATGTACATCCTTGTAAAATTACTACAGAGTTACATGAGAAAATATGCAAGATGGCAGAGTAAGCAAGATGACATGGAAAACAGAAGCCAGTTAATAAATAACGACGCTTCTCATTTATTGGGAACTGTAAAATGTTCTGCCCAGTGAATAATAAATATTTGAAGATATTTGTATAATACAGAAATTGTTCTTAATAATAATTGATGATAGTTGACATTTATTGAACAGTTACTATAGATTAGATTCTGGGTATAGAAAAAACCATTTCTCCAGCTGGTTCCTTTCCCCTGTCATTTGTTGGTTTTGTTCCTTGATTATTTCTGACAACCTTTTTCAACCAACTACCTATTGTATGTTTGACCCCCATGAACAAAAGTGCCCTGGAAATCATTTGTCCCAACATCATCTGGCCAATGTCAGGGCTCTCAATATGTGGGCATCCAGATTCTGGGGAATCAATTTTTCTGACAGCTTGCCTGCCTCATGATGCAGCTGCTGGGATATAAGTTCTAACATGTCAAGGTCCATGTTTCTCTTGTTCACTCTCCAACTGTCTGTGGCCAGTCCAGCACCTATCATCACAGTGAACAGTGAATAAATGCATATTAATAAAAGAAGTGACCATATGAACAAACTTCTGAAGAGTTCTAATTTTATCTGTAAAAAAGCAGTATCTAATCTCTAAAAGCTCCAGTGAAATGATATGTGAATGCAGCTGGTATGGTGTGGAATTTCCATCAGCATTGTTTGGACTACCTTCTCACTCTGCATGTTTCTTATGTTTGCCAGCAGCCATTAACCTACTTAGCGTTACTTCATAGGGTTACCATCATCCAAAGTAAACCCAGGTATAAAGTGCTTAGCATAGGGTCTAGAGTGCAGCACATATTCCTTAAACAGAGGACATTGGTACTATTACATCAGGACATTAGGAGACCTCAGAGGCCATCTAGTCTAACCCCCAATCACTTCATGGCTGCTAGTAATTAGATCCTGTTGGTGATGTGTGTCTTTCATGTTGCCTCCACAAATAAACTGCCCTTTAAACATGAACAATAGCTACTACAACAAAGAAATCTAGTTTATATGGCCCAGATGTTACAAGTACATTTGTTGTTCAAATCTAACATTGCTTTCCCTAGTCAGTCAGTGGTTGGGAACAAGGTTGTGAGTTAGGGGAACAAGGAACTTCTGTCTCCTACACACTTCTATGGGAGCACCATTCCTCATCACTGTTACATAATACCTCATGGAAATGACTTAATGGAGGAAGAATTTATGTTAGCCCTAGGTTTCAAATGTTTTGTTTCACAGTCTCTCTGCTTTTGGTGCTTGGGCAGAAATATGGAGGCAAGAACATGTGGAAGAGACTAATGATTCATTCCTTAATGAAAAGAAAACAAAGAAATGAGAATACATAAGGCATATAGACTGCCAGGTACATACATGCCCTCAGTGGCCTACTTCATGCAGCTAGGCTCCTAGTTTGGATGACTTCCCAGTACCTTCCAATAATAAAAACCCATCAAGAATCACTTTATTCACTCTACCAGAGCCTCCATTATCTGGGTGTGTCTGAAGATGCCTTGACAGACACAGAAATGTACTTGACTAATCTCCCAGGTGATTCTTAACCATGTCAGTCTGACACTGAATATCAGTCACCACAGCTTCCAACTTGTTTACATCAAAACTAGGAAACAGAGAAAACTTATCTATTCACTGGAAGTAACATGCACCTCTTAGGCTCACATTTCATTGGTGAGAACGAAGCACTATCTGCAGTCAAAGATCCTGAAAAATGTAATCTCTGTCTTGCTGGATAGCTCCTTCCCAGTTGCTGTTGTATTCTGCATCTCTGAAAAAGAGGAAGAAGAAGACGGAGAAAAAGAAAAAGGGATTCCCATGCTCAGTTAGCTGTATTTCCTATAACTGATAAGCTTATTGGCATCTATGCTCTTTTTGCTTTGCCACCTTAAAAGATAGGCTTCATGTTAAGCACAGACAGTTTTAAAGCATTACACACCACATGCAATAACTCATAAAAATTCCTATGAGTTTCATGGTGGGGATAAAAAGTAGAATATGTTGGGAATAGGAAGAAGAAAATAATGAAACAAAAGAATTAAAGCACTTTACACAGAAAATATGTAATATTCAATAAAATTTAAGCCTCATAGGAATACTTTTGGGTATATTCCCTATTTGATAAATAAGAAAACAGCTCAAAATAGTAGCATGGCTTGCCCAAGATCAAACAGCACAGAGCTGGAGAGCTCAGACTGGTCAACTCCAGATTGGTCAACAATAAAGTACAATATCTCTTCCCTCTCTTGGTTCAATATTTCAGCCCTCTCTTTCTTAAACCCCACACTAGCACTGCCCTTTGGTTAGTCAAACTTTTATCAATTCTCATTTCCTCTAGGGTCATGGACCTGGAAACAGCTTTATGTTCCAATTCCCTTGACATTACATTTCAATCAACCCCACAACTAAAGTTATAAACAAGGTCTAATGTTCATCTGACTTCCTTGATCCATAAAAAAATGCACATTGTCAACATGCCTTCTATTTCCCAAGACTACCTAGCAACAATTCAGAACACAATGACCCTAGTTTCTTAATCCAGAAATGTAACACCTCATTTACCAATAGGACATTAACACATTCTATTTGTAAAGAGATTTTTGTGGATATTCCACTTTAAACTGCCCAACATACTCTCTTCCCACTGTTAAATCCTACTTCTTGCTGGCAATGCCCCTTTATTCTAAATGAGAAGGAAAAAATATGATAAAAATTGTCAGGGTTGGAATATGAATTTACACACTGAGTTTGGCTTTACCTCTTCAATTCAGTTTGTATTCTTGGCTTTGAGGGATACTAAAAAAAATATATTAGCATCATTTGCTGTAGGTGACTTTCTCATAAATGATTCATATTTGTCTAATAACTTGTACCCACCACTCTTTTGCAAAAAACATCCATCAGCCACAGCGAGGCAAGAGGCAAGCACTGAATGTAACAATACCAGATACTTATTTCTGATCCGTAGAAATCTCTGTCTACACACACACACACACACACACACACACACACACACACACACACACACACGGACAGAATCGGGTACAATTTACAGAGAGCATTAATTAGTGCATATCAAATGTGAGCTTGACAGGGCTATGATTTAAATACAAAGATGTCTGAAGAATCATGATTCAATATTTGAGATCCATGTTAGTCTGATGCTATTGTATCCACCTGAACAAATACAACCTGGCATCTTAGCATCTCTGCAGCTGTTTGACACTCTCCCTACAGAGTGGTGGATGTGAGGGAGCCTCCCCTGGAGGAGGGGGGTGGGGAAGGATTCCACACATGGCTCAGCAAGGTGGAAGACAGCTGGAAAAAACAAGAGTGGGTCCTCCATCCACTTGGAGGAAACATCAGCTCCATGAATTGAATAGGAGTCAGGCATTCACCCCTGATCCATGAACTGGGGGCTACCCAGTCAGATCCTGTATCCCTGCTGAGTGTCATTTTCTTCATCATCAAAGAGAAGTTCCTATCCTTCCCAAAGCTGTTGAGTATTGTGTGGATTTGCATAGTTAGGGCAACTATGGGTGCTGGGCTCTCATCTAGAATTTTATTCTCAGTCATTTATTACAAAGCTCCTATGATTCCACGGATGAAGGAGCACAGAACTCAGAGAAGGCTCCCAACTAACAAATAATGGAATGAAAACCCAAAGTTTAGTCTATACTATATTCATCTTGTTACTTCTCATGCTTGGGATGGGAGCATGTCATTTCAGAATAACCTACATAGAAAAGGGAGTTAAAGGACAAGAGATAGATGGTTCAGTGAGAAAAAACAACACTTGGTAAACAAGCATTAGGATTTGAGTTCCAATCTTGCACACATCTAAAACCCTTGGTGTGGTTGTGTTGCCATGCCTGTAACTCCAGAGCTGTAGAGGGCAGAGACAGGAGGATCACTAGGGCTTGCTGCCCACCAACCTCCTTCCAACCTAAGTAAAAGACTCTGTCTCAAGGAAATAAAATCAAAAGCAACAAAACAAGGCATCCAACATTATTCTCTGACCTCCTGTATACATACACACAAGTATACAACATACACACAAGTATACATTATATGCACAAACGTGACACACAAAATAAATAATTTTCTTAAAAAGGGAATTTGTTAGCCATCTCAGGTAAAGTATTGAAGCAGTGTCACAACAAGAAAAAAACCAAGCATGCCCAAGCTGCAAACCACAGCCACTGAACAGCTTGGGATCAGAAACACCCTGGACTGACTCTTCGGATCCCACTCCACCTAAAGGAATACCTGACTCACTCTTGAGGGAGGGGGGAGAAAAATGGATCTGCCAGGAGTGGAGACTGAACTAAGCAATATTGGGTCAGTGGGATCATGGGACTGTCTGCTGCCTGCCCAGGGAGGGGATGGGGAGTTGTGGAGAAGAAAAAAATGACCCGACACTAGGGTTGTTTCCTTTGTGTGTTCTTATGCTCTTTGCAGATTGGTCATCCTCATTCCTTCTCAGTAGGTCAGCAGAAATATCTACAAATGCCTCCAGCTTACAGTTCACATTATGAAAGAGTATTCTTCACAAAATATCTCTTGAGAAAGTTTCCAAAAATGTTTCATTTGTCTGCCTTGTGTCTAGATTGCCTTTTAATGTAATCAAAAATCTTTTCTGTAACCAGAAGGAGAGGAAGGGGAGAAAGGTTATCCTTCACTGAAGCCCTGGGTCCTCCTTAAAAGTAGGTATCAATATAAACAAATCGTATAAGACCACAGAAGCATTCAACAAGAACCCAATAGGACACCTCTTGTTTCTTAATCCTGAAGTAAGAAAATTCCTAAAACCCTCTTTTTGAAATCCTTGATTTACATGTTTACATATAATGTATTCAACATCCCTATTTATTAGAGTTTCTATTGCTGTCAAGATACCATGATCATGCAACTCTTATAAAAAAAAATTAGTTGGGGCTAGCTTACAGTTCAAAGGTTTAGTGCATTATCATGATGGTGGGACATGCTGCTATGCAGGAAGATATGGTCCTGGAGAAGGAGCTAAGAATTCTACATCTTGATTCAAAGGCAACAGGATGTAAACTGAGACATCAGTCATGGTTGGAGCATATATGAGAACTCAAATCTCATCTCCCCAGTGACATACTTTCTCCAACAAGACCAAACCTGCTCCCACAGAGCCACACCTTTTAATAGTACCACTCCATTGAGCTTATGGGGCCAATTACTGCAAAGCCTTATATAACTTCCTAGATTTTTTTACTCTATTATTTCTAGCAAGAATAAAATATTTATGAAGATAAATATCCAATCTCCCATTTCTAACTAATTTGCAAATTAGGAGTCACCCAATCATGCTGAAAGGGTTGCATTAACAGCTAAGGCACTATACTCAGAGAGGTCTAATTTGAATATCAACTCCACCACTCATGGGTAGGTAGAGTGATCTATTGAAGTTGCTAATGACTCCAAATTGCACTGCTCATACCTATAACTTTGCTGATAACATTTATATTGTTCAATTAAACATTATCCCTTTAAGGCTACACTTCAATCAACAAGAGACTAATGACCACATATAAAAGTATATGCAATGAATAAATATGGCGATGTTACACATTGTAATATGAATTTAAGACCTAAAGAAAAAGTAAGACACATGTGTATTGTGGGGTGTGTGTGTGTGTTCCAAGCTATGACACTATAACAAATAGTATATAATTATAAAATTGAGCTATATTTTCTAGGAAAAAAATAAGAAAGCCTGAGTAGCTAAGTGATTTCTATGTGTAGGATCATCATAAAGAGGGATAAGTCATGATTTGCACAGAATTCAACCTTTCCAGACCCTCATGTATACATACTCACCTAGAAAAGCATTCAGATAAATAAGATAAAGAAGCCTACTATCTTCTCATTCAAAGCAAGTGGTTCCTCAACACACAAATAATGGAAAGCCAACCCATGTTCCTGGAAGATTTAATATTAGTAAGACTCAGTTTGGCCTAAGCAGACCTTGGATTAAATCCTTATTAAAACCACAGTGGTGATTGCTACAGTAATACCATGCTAAATTTCAAAAGTAATCAAAAGAGGCTCCCAAATAGTCAAATAAAAAGGAATGATGTTGAAAGTCACAAACTTCATTTCAAACCTATATAACTTCATTACAAATCTATATCAGTGAAAGAGTATGGTGCTGGCAGAGAAATAAAGGTGGATCAATGGAATAGCATCCAAAATCTAAAAGAAAACTTTTGCATTTGTGGTCAAAAGAACTACTGTCAGGGTGTAAAATAAATAAATAAATAAAATTTAAATGACTAAATAAAAGAAATAAAAATAAATCTTAAAGTTTTCAACAAAAATGCAGAAGCCATTCACTAGAGAAAGGACAATGTCAACAGCAAATGTTTCAAAAACAAAACCCCACAAAAACTGACATCTATGAATAAAGAATGAAGCCAGAGCTCTTCCTGAGACCTTAGATGATCGCAGTATAGCCATGATGAAAACATACATCCTTAACTTTGAGAAGAAAAGAAATGGAATGGTTTCATGGCCCTGCAGGAAGCTCTTGGCCATTCTACACAAAACATGAGTGAAAAAAAAAATGGGGCTAGAGAGATGACTTCACAGTTAAGAGCACTTACTGGTCTTACAGAAGACCTGGGTTTGGTTTCTTCCTGAAACTCACACCTACCAGTGTCTGTAACTCCAGTTCTAGGAGATCTGACACTGTATTCTGGCCTCTGCAAACACCTAACATATATATGGTGCCACACATAAATGCAGACAAATACTCATACACATAATTTTATTATAACTAATGAGCTAAATAGGATTATATCAAAATTAAAACATTTGTTCCTCAATGTACATAGTCAACAGAGTAAAAAAATATAGCACTAGGAGAGAAAACACTTTCAAACTATATTTGATAAGAATATAATTACTATCTACTGCTATTATGCTGCTAAATGAGCATAGTATCGAACCAACTCTTAATGACTTATTGTTATACCCAAATATAAATATATTTTTCATCCCTTATCTGGGAAGCTTATATTTGGTGTAAATAGTGATTAACACAGTGAACCACAACCAGCCAAGGCATAGGAAATAGGGGAATGCTCAGCCCCAAAAGGAAAACATATACCATCCCTCACAAAAGCTATGGATTATTGAAGAAGGGGCAGAAAGAGGAAAAGAGTCAATGGAGATTGACTACAGTTAAACAGTGTCTTCTGGATACAGCAGGTCCACTGCACATATGAACACTCAGAGGTTGAGACAACATGTACAAAACCTGTGCAAGGCCAAGCTATATCAAATCCAAGCATGAAGAGGGGTAGTGGGCACATGATCTTATCTCTAGCTGTGGAGGTATTGACAATTGTCAGATGCTGGAAGAAGGATTAGTTTTCTCTAAGACTAGGCTTTGGTAAGTCAACCACTCTCTAGTGGAAAACTACACATTTAGGAATATGTGGGCAACACAACATGGTCCGGAAGGATTTTAAAAAAAGAACAGAATGGTGGGAGGAGTGGTGGTTTAGATGAGAATTCCCCATAGGCTCAGGTGTTCCCTAGCTGGTGGTACAGTTTGAATAGGTTTTGAAGGGGTGTTCTTGTTGGAGAAAATATGTCACTAGAAGCAGGTTTCAATGTTTCAAAGTCATACACCTCTCTCTCTCTCTCTCTCTCTCTCTCTCTCTCTCTCTCTCTCTCTCTCTCTGTCTCCTACCCCCTGCTTTCTTGTTGAGGTTTAAGTTGTAAATTTTCAGCTGTCCCTGCCACCATGTTCTGACACTCACTCCACCATCATAGAGTCTAATCTTTGCAAACATAGATCCAAACACACTCCCTCTTCTATAAGGTATTATGGTCATGGTGCTTTAACTAAGCAGTAAAATAACTAATAGAGACTAGAACAAGAGGGGTGGATATGGTCAAAACATATTGTTTGAAACTCTCAACTAATAAAAAATTAATGAAAGACATACATAAAATCACAAACTACAACTAAACCATAAAATAGAGAATACAACTTTCAAATGGCCAAAAAGTTTCAATAGTCAGGGAGAGAGTACGATTAGTAGGAAAAGAAAATGGTAACCATAAAGAATAAAGTAAAGTGTTTCCTCCAAAAAGCTAAATAAGCATTACCATGTAATCCGGTGCCTTCGCTTCTCAATCAATGAAAGCATGGAAAGAAACATCTTAAGGAGACAGGTGTATACTCTGGAATCACAGTGGCATTGTTCACAATAGTCAAAGGTGTGATCTATTCAAATGGCCCATCAATAGATGAATACGCAAATGTGTTACATTCACATAATAGAGTATTATTCAGAGCCAAAGTTATGGCTCAGTTGCTAACAGGTTTGCTGTCCAAGTAAAAAAAGACCTGTGTTTGGTTAAAAATGTGATGTACCACTGTAGACCATTGAGCCCAGTGTTAAGGGGCACAGAAAGGGGCATTCCTGGGCTCTCTGGCCAGCCAGTCTAGATGAGCTATAGGATTAGTGAGAGAACTCCTCTCAAGAAACCAGGTACAGAGTTATTGAGGAAGATACCCACCATCAACTTCCTTTACACACACACACACACACACACACACACACACACACATGCACGCACAGTTTTTTTTTATCTTTGAAAGAAATTTTGATACACGCTACCATGTAGATGAAGATAGATGGTTAAGGACATTATATTTTGAAAAATAAACCAGTCACAAAAATCTAAGTAATATATATCTCCACTTCTGTTAGTACTTAGAACAGCCATACTCATAAAGACAGTATTTGGAGTGATGATTGCCAAAGACTGTGGGAAAGAGGGGATAGAGAGTTGTTTATGGGTACAAAGTTCCAATTTTACAAAACTGAAAAAGTCTCAAAGGGCTGCCAAGCAGTGTGAATACGCTTGACATTATCAAGCTATATTCTGAAAAAGAAACGTGGTTAAGTGTTGTGATATATATATATATAATAAAAACAAAGAAACAGGTTCTTCCATGAAGGTTTTCTTTCTTCTCTGTTCCTAACAGTTGCTTTTCCCAAAGGAAGAAATGGTCGAACCTGCCTGGGAAGTTCTAGGAAAGTCTTATAAAAGAGATATCTTAGCTGCATCACAGAGGGCCAGAAGACCTCTTCAAAGCAGTGAATTTAGAATACATAACACACATGACAGACCAGTATGGACTTGAGGACCCGAGCATGCAGATGTGTGCTAAGGAGAACAATGGCCATAGAGGCTGCAGAAGGGAAGGGTTGTCCAGTGATTGAGAGCTTGCCTGTAGTGTGTGAACTGCCCCAGTCTTGTCCTCTTGCTGCAGCTCCCCTTTTCATTTTACTGAGCATCAGAATCATAACTGTCATAATACAGGGTGACAGACACCATGCAGGTCATGAGATTGGGACTCATGGCAGGGGAGATACTTTGATAGGAAATTCACTTGCTGTGGAAATGTGAGTACTGGAGTTCAGATCTCCAGGATTCTCGTAATAACTAAGCCCGATAATCCACCACGCCTGCCTGTAATTTCAGCTCTTAGAAGGGAGAGATGGGATATCTTGAGAAAGTTAGATTCGCAACCTATAGTGTCTAGCTAAACCAGCCAAATTGACAAGCTCTGAGTTCATTTGAGAGACTTTGCATCAGTGAATAATGTAGAAAGCAACACACACACACACACACACATTCACATGCAAAACAATATAAAATAAAGATTGTACTGGGCATGAGAGAGGATTGTCTAGCATGAACCCTTGAGGGTTAGCTGTGCTGAGTTTACAGGAACACTTTAACCCATAAGACACCTTCCCTAATTATATGCAGGATGGAGAAAGTGATTCGGAAAGTGTTAAGCTGATGCTTAAGCATTATGATTTCTCTGGGACAAAGATTTACTTCAATAAAATTTCATCAAAGGGATATAGGGATGAAATCAAGCTACATAGGATCCTCTGACTATGGCAGAGCATTCGCATAACAAGGATGTTCCTGGGGTCTCTGATGCTCAAATGTCATAAACAGATCTAGCAAGGTCAGCCTCAGACACACCTGAAATCAATTCTTCATGATGCCACAAACATTGCAAGGGAGAAGCTTCTGAATCCTTTCCTCAACCAGGAAATCTCTGTTGTGAAGTCATAGGGTATTCTGCACACTAACCTGGTCCCATCAAACTTGGCCCATCTCTGCTATCGTTAGAGTCTGTTCCCTGGTCTACTTGCTGAATTGCAATCTACTTTTCAACAGAGACCTTCTCATAGCAACCCATGCATGTCCCTGATCAGAATCCATGCATTTGTTTACAACGTTGCTTTTGTTTAAAATGTTTTGCAGTCCTTGTACTTCACCTGAAAATATCTTTTACCTCTAACAGCCTATCCCAAAGGTCCCCTGTTTCGTGAGGCCTTTACTAATCTTCTGGAAAATCGCTTTTGGTCCTCTGTGACCACTATACTTTCTTCCTAATTCTATACTAGAATTTGCTGCACTGTTTTGAAAATTATTCATTCACATGTCTTTCTATCCCTCCAGACATGGATAGAACAGATGCAAATTAGGCCGTGTACTTGTTAGGATAAAGCTAACTGCTGTAGCAGATACAACCTGGAATCTCAGGGACCAGCATGAATAAATTCCAAACTTCTCAGCAGCTGTGCTGGGCTATGCTCCATATAGTCATTCATGATTAATTTGATTGACATCCTGCAATCTTCTAGGCTTCCAGGATCTCCTTGGTGTTCTCATGAAGCTACAAATGGATGAAAAAATGAGTGAAGCAGATTCATTCTTTTCTCGAACCTCTTTAGGCTAGGAGGGGCACATATACTCTCATCCATATTCTATTGAGTACATGATCCCTCCTAATGCACTGGACGAAGACGGGAGGTAATGGGTAGGGAACTATAGGTCTGGCCAGATGACCACTTGACAGTGGGTGTTCTCCACTGCAGAAGAGAAGCTGGGTTGTGGGGAACAATTAAAACCTCTGCTCTAGATAACAAAAATGGACTCTTTGAACAAAAATTCATTCTATCCAAGTAATACCAACAAACTTTCTACTCAGAGCCTTTGGAGAAGTTTAGGATTTAGACACTGAAGGAGAAAATTTGGTACAGAAAAAAATTCTCTAATTCCTAAAAGGGATTTGGCAAAGGAAGTCTATGAACAGTAGGAGACAATAAAAGATAATGCCATTTAATTTGGTCCTGTAATTATAGTTTCTTCTTCCCAAAGAGCCAAGAATAAACACTCTAATTACTCTACAGGTTATATGGAGATTAATAAGCCTGACATCTTCCAGTCTCTCTCTACATAGCTCATAAACAAAAAAAGATCAGGATGAGACCTGGCTGGTTATTAAGTCCATACCCTTGGGTGAAGAAAGGCATTGTTAGGTGAGGACCTTATTTGCTTCATGAATTATAATAAGCATTTTATATGTCATTTAAACTAATTCTCACAGCAAACCCTTGAGCAGGGGAAGATTGTCTTCATTTGCATATAATAAAGCCTAGTTTTTGTGAGGGGGAGATAGAGCCTCAAAGGATCATAGCTTTCACTTTTTACAGCCCCATCTTCTTTAGAGGGATACCTCCAAGTCCCATGAGAAGTCTCAGCTGAGACTGGCACAATTACAAATGTGTAGCGGATATAGAATAGCTGCCCAAAGGTAAGTGAGATGTGACCACCACGGTAACCCAGCAGCTGCAGGAAGGGGTTTTGCAGGATGTCTGACCTTCAAATGCCTCCCTCAGCCCATCACTCAGAGCCTTCCCTGTGACTTTGCGGATGGGCTCCGCTGAGCTCTGTAGAAATGAGTGCCTGGAATTGGACTCCGTCATGCATTTATATTGGCCTCATCAACAAGATGACTCCAGGAGATCAGGACCAACCATCTGCACACCCCAAAGGGGGAGGGATTCTGAGAAGGAAAGAGTTACCTTGAGCTCAACAGCAGGAAGCAGAGCCTATGTGGCATGGGGGAAACACCAGCAGTATAAAATCAAGGTTAAAGAGAGGTCGCCCCCTGTCTGTATGAACCCTTTCCTCCTCTGATACAGAACCCTTTCCTCCTCTGCCCACTCTGATGAGGGGACACCATTGAGTCTTCTGTCTTCTAGGGTCTGCTTATTATATCCATATCACATTATCTTCCTTTGGGGATTTTGAGACTTTTTCCGGGCACTTAACAGAGGAGCTGCAGCTTGGTGTGGAAATGAGATGAGACAGAGTACTTTGGTGACTAGCAGGGTGACTTTGCTTTAGACAAACCTGCATTCCATCCAGAGCTCAGTTATCTAGACCTTAAGCAATATAACTGCCTTCTCTTGAGTTTCTCCCGACATTAAACTGAGGGTGATACCAATGCCCATCTTAGAAGTGTCAAAAAGTGACTATGTAAAACACTGAGCTTAATACCTACACTGGAGTACTATCTTGACTTCTGCTAGATGTTTTGAAAGCTTACACTTGAAAAGTGAGGGTTTTGGAATTTCTAAATCCTCTCACATTTCAGCCATGCCACATTTATTTTTAATTAGATTTTTCTTAGATTTTTCTCAGTCTCAGCTATTTATCTGTATTAGATGATAATGGACATGATGGTGCTGTTGGTGCTGATGCTGGTGGTAGTGATGATGATTATGGTTATCCTTAGACAGAGTTCATAATGGTCTCAAATGAAGCAATATTCATGGAAGTTTGGGAGCACAGAGCTCAAGTGCCTGTCAAAGATCTTGTTTAGTACAAAAACAAGTTTTTTTTTCCTTTCTTTATTTTTTTTATTTTAAAAGTAGTTTTCATGTCTATCATTGCTCCCCCTCCCTTCCCTCCTCCCAGTCCTCCCTCTATCCATCTCTCCATCTATCCCTCCATCCCATCCCTCCACCTCATCCCTCCATCCATCCCTCTACCCCATCCCTCCATCTCATCTCTCCACCCCATCCCTCCACCCTATCCCTCCATCCATTCCCCAAGGAGGGAAAGAAATCCTAAGTTTGGTCTGGCATATCCAGTTGAGGTAGGTTCGAGTCCCTCATCCCAGTATTAAGACTGAGTTAGGTGTTCCTCTGTAGGGAATGAGCTTTGAGATGTCAGTTCATATACAAGGAATATACTCTGATCCTACTGCAAGACCAGCTGGAGAGAGAGAGAGGGGGGGAGAACATATGAGCAAAGGGATCAGGATCATGAATAAGAGACCCAACCCACAGAGACGGCTGACTGGAGCTATTGGGAACTCACTGACTGAAATAACCACTGAGGAATCTTCATGGAAAGGAACTAAACCCTCTGAAGGTAGATGGCAGTCAGAAGCCAATGTTGAGAGGAGATGTGACCATCTATGAGGTATCTTACTGAGAAATACAGAAGCTATAAAACCTAAAGAGATTCAGACAAAAGATGTCCATATGTTGGGATGGAGTATCTTTAGAAGAAATTGTACCATGGCAGAAATGAAAAGACCATCCCAACAATAGTGACATGGACATGTTATGTCCAAATGGGAAAAGAGAACACGGAGGCAAGCAAGCTGCGGGAGTCTCCTCATTCTACATTGCTAAGAGACACAGAGAAGAGAGCCAACAAAGAGACAGGTTTTGGTTTATGATTTTTGATGTAGGTATAGTTGTCTTTTCTCACCTAGCATGCATGTAGCCTTAACCTTCCTAGGACACTCCATCCCTCACTCAGTTCTACACATGAGAAATGGACCTTCAGAGTTCCCCCCAAGATGATGAAGCCTGTGATGTAGAATCCATCCTTTGCTGCTTGTGCTCCTCACAGGCTGCAAGGTGCTTGGATTCTGCCTTCCAGCACCTCTGATCCACTTCTTTTTCTCCTTTCCACTAGCATCCCCAGTCCTATCTGGAATCCTACCCTCCTCTCCACTCCCTCCAGTCCACACTCTTGGCTGTGTTACAGAGCTCCTTTGTCCACTCAGTGTGCTCCATGATTTCCAGTTACCCAAAGTTTAAACTATTACCGCTTTCCTACGACATGATCTTACTTCTCTAGGATAAACTAAGTTATTTACATGTTTTGTTAAGATTTTAGGAAGTCATTGTATCTCTTTGTTTCTCAGCTGTTTCATTTGCAAAATATATATACTAATGCAGCACACTTTATAAAATGGCTGTGGGGACTAAATTAACACATTGAAAACACTTAGAACAACACCCAAGACATGATAGTACTCCAACTGTTCAAGATCCTCCCCATCACAAACATTGACATCAACTTTCTTATTTTTGGCTACAGCTTTGATTGCACTACCCTAACATACCAACCAATTGTTCTTTTCTTCAAGTCATATATGCTGACCACTTTCCTAGAAGCCAACAGCCAGAGCAATGCACTATGATTACTTGTGGTTCTGTTGAGCCTCTGTCCCTCAGAGGAGCCTTTTCTGACCCCCCCAGATGGGTGTCATTGGCCCTTATACTCTCCATAGCAATTATTATAGAATATCTCTCTTCCTCACTGAATCACAGCCTCCCTAAGGGCAATAATGAAGCATGTCTCAGTCATCACCACCCACCTGTCCCATTCACCAACTCCAACCTAAAAAGGCATGTCATATTTTACGTATTTTTCTCCTGGCACACTCTTATTTCCAGAGTAGGAAGCATTCTTCCTGTGGGAATTAAGTTCCTCTTATTTATAGACTCATTTATTTAAAATTATTTTAAAAACTTAACAATAGTTTGCATTTTAATCTAGGCAGTTAAATAATTAGAAATTTTTGCAAGGACTATTTCAGTCTTTGTTCCAAAACCTAGTAGGGATGGGGTGGGAGCAGACTGCAGGAGCCACGGGTTGTTAGAATCAGCACAGAGAAGGCTCTGAAGGACCATCAGAAGCTGCCACTCTGCCCTCTGCAAAGATGCTTCCCCAAATAAAAGACACACCATCCACTGACACTTGCCTTGTCTTCAAACCATGCGTGTTCAGCCTCGTGCCAAACGTGTTTGGGGGGTGCTGCAGCAACAGCTCAGCCGCAGCCCTTCCCAAGATACCATAGCAACAAGTAGAGGCTGAAAAGCCATTCTTCCATATTAGGTGTGAACTGACTCCATACAAGGAAAATAGCTTGTAGAGAAGAAGCCAACATGGCCGGGAAGCTGGTGGGGAGTACTTTGCAGGTGAACTGCTCCCCCCAGTGCCCTCATTCTCAAGCCACCCTGACAGTAATAATATACAGAATTTAAAAACAAAAACAAAACTTTTCATTCAGTCTACACCCAGACAGGCAACTTGCTTGGTAAAATTGAACTGGAGTCTCCCCTCCACATGTACCCCCAAATCCCAGCACCCTCCTCCCTGTTTCTGATTCTCAGCTGCCTCAGTAGCTCATCCATCTGTCAGTGCACATATGCGTACAAGAGGCAAGCCAGGAAGCAAAGGAGAAGAGGAATTTGTATTTCATGAGCATGTTGTCAGCCATGGACTAGAAAGCAATTTCTGCCAATGCTGAGAGCAGTGCTGGGCTGTCTGGGGGAATGTCTTCTCAGCTTGGAATGACCCCTCAAACGTAGATGCTACTCTGCCATTTGGGTACCAGTGGCAGAGTCTGCCTCCCTCCCCACAGCTTATGTCATCACTGACCATCCTACTGCATGTACTCCCATCCACTGTTAGCAAGTAGCAATACTCCTGTGGCATGCTGAGTGCCAGGCCTTGCACATGCTCTTGCCCAGATCCCCCTCTACAGCAATGAATGAGCTTGGGCCTGAATCCATTGCAGCCTTAAGCATGTCAATTCATCCTTGAAGATGGTTCCTCAGCTCTAAAAGGGGCTGATAGCTCTGCCAAGCCTGAATGTCAATGGTGTGGGCTAAGTGAGATTATGCTTGTAATTCTCTGAACTGAAGAACATTGTCTCACTCACAATAAATCATCAGCAAAAGTCAGATATTTTTTCTACTACAAACTTTTTACCAGCCCACTGCAGATAGCCCACAATATCTAGTCTTGACAGATCTTTGTCCTCCAAGGCAACGACCCTGCTATGTTATTTATCACTGTCCCATTGATTGGTCTGTATAGTCACCTAATATGTAGTCTCTGGCTTGATGTAGGTGTCTAATAAATGTTTGTTGTTAAATATGCACAAGTTGATAGATGGGAAGGTGGGTAGCTGCATGGATACATGAATTAATAAAGGGGAAAATCTCCTTGACACACAATCAGTGACAGTCTGGGTCTCTGGTATGCCATCCAACAGAGACAAGCTGTCCAGGTGGGCCTACACACTTGCTTAAGGTCTTTTCTGGCCAGTGGCTGCTACATGGAGTTGGCTAGATGTTTCCTTCACCATCCATCTGGTAACTTGGGAATTTGGCTAAAGCTCTGGTATTTGGTTTTGTTTCTCTTTCTTGTCTTGACACTGAGGCTCCTTTTCTTTCTCTCCATGAGTGCCAGCATAGATGCCAGCTGGCCCATTGGTTCTGTTAACCCTTTCCAGCCTGCCCCCGATGGCTCTGCCAGTATTCCATATTGCTTGGATTTGCTATAAACCCACATGGCTCGCTGCCTCATGATGTTTATGCCATTATCCTTCCTCTCACTCAGCCTGGCTCCTTCCGTCACATCAAGATGCATCAGAAGAGTTGGGACTAAGCACACACTGAGGAAGAAACTGACAAAGACGTTGGGATCTCCCTTGTTTCTATGGCCCAGGTCTGCCCAGTTTAAAAATAATAAAACCACTGTTAGATATTAAGCACAAACATTAGTCACTCCAGATAAGTAGCATGGAGCTTCATGTACAAGAAAGATGAGTAGATAATGCAGGAACCAGACAAGGGTTTCATTTCTGGCTTTTGATAGAGGTGAAGCTCCACTGCTAGGAGAACAATGTTGCCAGAACTCCATGCCCGGCCTCTGACCACAGGGCCCATGCCTACTTCCCTACTTTAAAACATGTTTCTGGTTTCTCTGGGAAGATGGAGACCAATAAGCCCGTTCTTTCTGTGTGAAGCTTGTTCTAGCTTCCTTGACTTATAAGTTATAGAGAAGTAAATCAAGGTTCTTAATAAAATATCCATGAAACAATGGAGTCTTGTTCTTGGAGAGGAAGCAGAGAGCCGACAGGATGGCATGTTCCTGGCCAAACTCATATACTAAGAGTCAGCAGAAGCAGGCCTAGAAAGGATGCTTTCCTGCTCCTTTAGGTCTAGCCTAACTCACAGCATCATCCACTCACCCTGCAGTGGCACAGTCTCCATGTGCTGAAAGCACCTGTTCCAACACCTGCCACTCACTCTCTGACAGGATCTCTTCGTACAATGTTATAGATCCTGGCTGCTACATCATAAATTCCCCAAACTCACGGGTTAAAACAGCTTTTTCCACCATCCCCCAGCTAAGCTCAGCTGAGCTCTTCTTCCTCGGGGCTACTCATGTCTCTATGGCTAGCAACTGGAGCAGTAGTCACCTGAAGACAAAATACCCTTAGGCTGATATGCAAGATGTCACCTGAATGTGGTTCAAGTGAGGCTGGCTGCTGCTCAGAGACCTGTTCATGGGCCTTGGCTTTACTCGGCAAGGCAACTGTGTTCCAAGAGTTTCCAGAGCCATAATCAGGAGTTGTAAGTCTTCTTATGGCCTAAATTCAAAGTCACATTATGTCTCTTTAAAATTTTCTTGGTCTGGAGCTAAAATCAGTCAAGACTCAAAGGAATAGCAAAGAATTGGTTGCCATTTTTAATCTACAGTTAAACAGAGGACTTAATAATCTGTGTGGTCTCAAGTCCTCTTGTAGCATCTGGCATACTACAAAATAAATATTGTTGACCAAACTCCAACTGATGATGTGTGGGCATGGGAAAGACTGTGCCTGGAGTGCTCTAATGGTTCCCACTTAGTCCCTTGGGAATTCTTGATGTCTTTTACTCCAGACAACATAAATGTATTATTTTTTACTTCCTGCCCCTCCAAATTTTCTTTCTACAGTCCTCAGAACAATGCTAAAGTGAACAGAAAAGGTTTGAAGCCTGTCTGGACAGAGGCCTGGGAGGGAGTTCTGGTTCCTCCTCCTCCTCCCGCTACTGGCCTCAGGTCTTCATAAAAAGCTATAATTTAATGACCTGCCTGAAGCAAGAAGACTAAGCTCTTAAGATATTTCTGTGCTGATAAAGATGAGCTTTGCAGGCTTTCTTGGAGCCATCCATACAGACCTGTATAAAATCAGCATGGAAGAACCAAGCAATCATATTGGACATGTGTATGAGCTCTGGAGCCAGACAGCCCAAATTTGATCCCTAATACCAACCCCCTTCAGGCACACATTTTGAGACTAGACTTCTGATGTTTTCATTTCCTCATCTGCATGAGCAGGGGCCATTATGAGAAGTTGATCACATAAAAAGTGACCAATAAATATCATTAGTTCCTGGATCTCTCTTCTGTTTCCTCATTTTCTCATCTATACTTTTGCCTACCATCTCCAAACCCCACCGTAATTTCATTTTGTTGAAACAATCAACTCAGAAACTTGAGACAAAAATAACTGGAGAGTCTTTACTCCCTTAGCTTTACAGAGTAGAAGGAGATCTCTGAGGACATATCTCTCTGCTTCTTCAACAAAACACAGGATTGGATAGCCTTAGTAAGTCATAAATAAATACAGACAAAACCACTCTGGATTGTCAGTCCTGTCCTGACCCATTGTCTTAGTTTAATTCCCCTAGACTCCTCCCCTTAGTCATAATGCTACTGCCAGCTCTCCAGTGCTTGCTCTCCCATCTGTCCCCAGGCTTTGCTCTCCTTTCTCATGCCTCCATTCATCAAACAGCCCTGTAGTCTCTGCCATCTGATTTTTCCTTTCTTCTATTCTAACTGTCAATATCTACTTCTTATGGTATTTTCTGGCATAATTCTGAAGGTTGAACCTAGGACCCTCTGCATGCCACTTTATCATCAAACTGTATCCCCAGCCCCTCTGCCCAGGATGACTTTGAACTCAATATCTATCTCAGGTAGCCTTTGAAGTTGAGTTACTCTTACTTCCACCTCTTAGGTAGCATGGATTACAGGCCTTTGCTACCAGGCCTGGTTAGTTTCTGCCTTTTCAAGACATCACTTGTTACTGTGTCTCTATCTGTATAGTATAATTAGACTTTCTTTGGACTTTCAGCTCCTGAATTATAACACACAGACTTATTATTACTTATAAAAGCTTGACCTTGACTTAGGCTTTTCCATTTAGCTCTTATAATTTAAATCATATATTAATCTACATTCTGCCACATTGCTTGTTACCTCTCTTCCATACTGTATATCTATCTGACTTTCTTTGCATTTTTCTAGCAAATCCTTGCCTCTCAGATTCTTCCCCTGAGTCCCTCTCTCTCCACAGAAGTCCTGCCTATTCCTTCCTGCCTAGCTATTGTCCATTCAGCTCTTTGTTAAACCAATCAGAAGGTGCCTTAAGCAGGCGAGGAAGGATAGACACATCTTTACAGTGTGAACAAATATCACACAACAGTATAGTTCTATGCTTTACAAAGTCCATATAAACCAAGTTAAGGAGTCCTCTTACCATCTTTAATAAAGATCACAGGATGGTTGTAACTACCCATGTTTAAAAGGTGACAAACCGAAGCCAAGAGCCATAATATGCTCCTCAAGGCCATTCCTGTAATAAACTATTGGACAAAAGGTGAGGCTCCAAGCATCCTAGTAATCTTCCTGCTGGATGTCAGTGAGGTCACTGAGGACCAGATCACATGAGATTTAAAGTCTGATTGTAGGAACTAAAAGTGAGGCTCAATGCTTAAGGTCATGAAGTGCTCTTTCGAAGGATCCCAGTTTGGTTCCTACTATCTGCACTCACATGAATATACACATACACACTCTTAGTTTTTAAATAAATGAATAATAGATTTAAATGCCAAGAGAAGTCATTGTAGTTTGGCTTTCTTCAGTATGGTTATGAGTGAATATTTAACCCCACAAAGTGATCAAAATGGATGAAAGCTTCTAAAACAATTTGAAAGGCAATTAGTCTTCTTAAACCAAGAGCAGCTGTTCTTGCCAGTGAATATTAAATAAGAGTCTTGTGATGGATCCAAAATTGCTAAAAAATTTTATGCACCAAGTCTGCAATAACTTCACAGATAATTCATAGAAGTGAGTGACTTCTCACCTCTGGATCCTCCAGTTTGAAGAGCATATATGCCTAAAGCAAAGATGAATTGTCTTTAATTTGCCCGCCCACTCCAAAAATGACCCATAAGTCAGTGGAGTCACCCCTATAATACAAAGCCATAGCAAATGGCAGTTAACAGAACAAGAACTCCTGGTGAGCCAGAAGCAGCACAACATGAAGAAAAACCCTGCCTGGGGGCTGGGGAGGGGGTGAGCACATGCATTGCTTATGTCTCTGCAAGACTCAATTCAAAACAAAGAGTGAGAACCTGCTGGGGGTAGAGAAAGTTCTGGAAGTACAGAACCTGTTGGAGGGCAGAAAACATATTGGGGAGGAAGGATTAAGACTGTTCAAGGACAGCAGAGAACCTGCTGGAGGCAGGTCCAATGTTCAAGGTCCAATTTTTCTAGAGTTTTTGACTAGTGATTCAGAGACTGTAGAGTGCTCTGCTCATGGAAGCTACCCTAATAGAGATTTCATAAAGCTGTATGTCTAAGGTAACATCAGAGCTTTAGAAAGAACAACTGGTTCATGCTGTAGTGGCTGATTTCTGAAACCTATACCAGCCAACCTGAGCCGTGAGCAGCAGTAGTGTTGGAACAGCTGAACATGGCTAAAAGAACAGAACACCCAAAGAGAAAAATGAGAATGCTTAAAATAGGTGTCCTGATGAAAGGGAATTTCCAGTTACCCACACAACTCAACTCAAGTGGATTGCCAATCACATGGCTAAAGTAAACAGTAGAAACTTGCCAGGCTAGGGCACAGACAGTCGGAACAGTCATGAGTCTAGCACTCTACTACAATTCTCACAATCTACTAATCTACACAAACTCATGGTCATAGGAAAACAAAAGGCTCTCTTTATTTGATATATGAGAAAAATGGGCCATAGAGATGAAATAATGTTTCCATCTCAGAAGTTGCAAAAATATCTAAAGAGAACTTGTATTCTCATCTCACAGAGATACACAGAAACCTTAAAAAATTGCTTATTGTAGGACTCTAGGCCTTCTTAGGGGATTGTGGGATGCTCTCTAGGGTCCCTCTCTGGCCATCTGCATCCTCTCTCCCAGGCAGCAGCAGCAAAGACTGGAAATTTGACCTGTTTCAGCACCATGGAGAGCAGCTGTGTTCTGGGAGAGGCCTCCTTCAGGTCAGCCACTATGCAGGAAACCAGGAAATGCACAAATCTTCCTTTAAACAAGACATCACCCAAGACAGAAGGTCAAGGAGAGGGAATACTAGGAAAGAAGGGGGACGTCGTCCATCATTAAGATTTTCTTGAAGGAGTGAAACAAGTGAACTAAATAAAGGGAATAAATTGCAGCAGCAATATGTGCCTGACATCATAATACAGATGCTATAATCATACAAGGCTAATAGTCTGAGTCACTTCACAGCCATCGAGGAAAAAAAATAATGACCCAAGCCTTGTATGCTCACAAAAACAATAAATTAAACTTGCTGACTATGGCCTAGAGACAGGGAACAAGGCCAAAATTATGTAACTGTTGGTTTATTTCTTGAATCACGTGGACTTCAGAATAGTTGCTTTATGACCTTTCATTTCTCCTTATAACATTAAAAGGAGTCACTTCCTGATTTATACTATGGTGTAAGTGGCTGCTACAACTTAAGACTTATGGGAAAATAAGAAATCAAAGGATTGTATCACACATTTAAGCTCTGTGAGACAAGTTTTCTTTATTGTTCACAGCACACATAGTAACAGATCTATGAAATATGTGACTTCCGTGGGTTCAATTTTGTTGTGGTGGACACACACACACACACACACACACACACACACACACACACAAAGCAGTGTAGGAGAGAAAGAGGCTTATTTTAGCCTTTAATTCCAGATAAAAGCCTGTCAATGTAGGAAAGTCAAGATAGGAACTTCCCAAAGCAGTCACATCACACCAATAGTCAAGAGCAAAAAGCACAGGATCATATGGGCTTATTTGTGCTCACTTCAGTTTTTTAACTCATACACAAGTCACGACCTCTCCCATAGGGAATGGAGCCTCCCCAGTGGCCAAATCTTTCTGCATTAATTAATCAATTAATTAGTTAAGACAATGTCCTGCAGACATGCCATGAGGCCAACCAAATGTAGATGGCTCCTGGCTGTGACTTTTTCTAGATGACTCTAGGTTGCATTAAGTTGACGATTAAAGCTAACCTACAGAATGATCAATAATGGTGACAAGTATGAACTAATATTTAATGGGTGCTTACTATATAATGTGTGTCCTGCATGTGTATTCTTCCAACCTTCATGATAGCACAATGTAACGTGTAGTACTATTATTCTAATTTTATATGCAAATGTGAGACATAGGTTGGCCTATACTGCTATTAAAGATTAGACTACGAGTCATTAAAAAAATGAAACCAGAACCCATGTTGTTAACTGTGGTGGTTATTTATATGTTAGATTGACTGGGCCATGGGTTGGCTAGATAAAACATTATTGTTGTGTGTGCATGTAAGGATGCTTTCAAGCCATATTAGTATCTGAGCTGTGGATCCAGGAAAGTAGATTCCTTCCCAATACATAATTATCAACTGATCTACTGAGAGTCTGGATTAAACAAGGCAGAAAAATGAGGAAGTTAGCATCTTATTTTCTGACTTATGGTTTGAACTTGAACAACACAGCTCTTCTGTATCCTGCCCTTGGACTGGGGGTTATGTCTTCAGGTAAGTTGGCCTCAGTACTTAGTCATAGACAAAATGGCAATGCTAGCTTTCCTGGCTCTTCATTTTTCAGCACAGAAAACGCCTCAACCTTCTAAATCAATTGTTCTAAAAAGGTTTGCTGGCACAAAATCAAGCCAGCCAAAATCCAAGCATGGGTATGGAAGGGCTCATGAAGTCCCACCCATTGTGAAGAATCTATCGGCGGTTTATGCCTGCTGGGGGAGAGAGTCAGTTTTCTTTAGGATGTAGTTTCTGTGGGACTGCCCATGCTCCAGAAGAGGGCCATACTGCAAAGCAGACACAGTTAGCACTCAGTGGAATCAGTGGGCTAAACAGAAAAGAGAACATGAAGTTGGAAGTGAAATGTGGTGGGAGAAGAAAACAGAGGAGGGATTGGATGGAAGGGAGTGAGGCTGGATTTGATCAGAACAGGTTATATGCAGGCATGAAATTCTCTCAATACAAAACCTTAACTAATCATTGAAACATCTAATCCACTAACCATCTAACTACAATGCTAAGAGCATGGGGTCAAGAGGTACACAGAAAAGGCCAGAATGAAAGAGTAATACACATAAAAAAGCAGGACAGGCTTGCCACATCACAAAACTGTGGATGTAGCAAATGAGGGTTAAGGCCTGAAGAGGCTAACTCTGTCTTTCTACCCAGCAGAGGCACAATACTGAGCCCCATGGATACAGGCATGGCAACAGTTGATGTCACTGTGCTCAGTCTAGTGAGGGGCAAAAGGAAGGGAGAAGACAAAGTGACCAGATGGTCTCATGAGTGGCCAGACAGAAGTGGAGCCTCAGGCAGGTGCTGGGGACATTCAGAAATGGCTTGTGCTTGGGTTAGGGGTTGGATTTGGAATGCTGCTGGTGATATGTGTTGTCTGATGGATTGTGGGAGCTCCACATCTGGTTTACATAGTTGAAAATGTGAAGAATATTGTCAAGTATTTGCACAAAGGTTGGAAGGCATGTTGACATTTTAGAAATCCATAGTCTATTCTAAAATATGCTCTTCAGTGTGTAGATTCAGCAAGTATTCAGAGACCTAACAAGTCTTTGTTCCTGGCTCTAGTAATGTGAATTTGAATAAAAAGACACATTTTCTGCCTTTCCTGAAGTTCTACTGTACACTTGAGAATGGTAAGACCGAGGCCCCTGGAGAAAAAGGTAAGGTGAAATTGCAGTACTATCCTGTTGGGCTTGAGTGGTGAGGAGTGGCCAAGCATAATCAGAACCGGTCTCCTGCTCACTGAGAGTTTCAGCAAATGTGTGTTAAAAAACGTGAGTCATAAGCAAGAATATACTGTAAAAGTTCCCTACTTTATGAAAAATAAGTAAGGGGTTAGCTAGGTAAGTAGACTACTGGCTGGGTCCAGCTAAATGCATAGATACAAGGCATTAGCTGGTGGCCAGAACTCAAAGCCTTCCAATGGAGCAGCTGCTCTCCCACTTCGCTCTGAACTACCTCTAATCCAAGGGGTTGGTAAGCTTGTTGTTCCCATTTTCCAATGCAGATCCAAGGAAAATCAAGATTAAAAATAAAATATTACTTACTGACATATCCCTGAAAAGCCCCAGAAGAGAAGGCAGCATCACAAGAAGTGGACTATAAATAGAGATGCATGGTGTGTGTGTGTGTGTGTGTGTGTGTGTGTGTGTGTGTGTGTGTGTGTTGCATCCTTGTTTCTTCCTTGCTCACCAACTGGAGGTCATGGAGATTCTGGTCTTGACCATGCAACCTTGTACATGAGCAAGCTTCCAACAAGATAGGACAAACAAAGCTGGGGCATGGAACCATAGAGGCTGTTGGTAACTAATCTATCTCTCAGAAAAACCACAGCATGTTTTTTGTTTTGTTTTGTTTTGTTTTGTTGTTTTTGTTTTGTTTTTCTTTAGCTGACCTCCCTTATTTTACTAAAAAGTGATCAATGTTTGGAGATAAGTTATCTGAGGAATATTCTGGTGTGAAGAAATCCTTAGCTACTTGGGTGACTTTACCAGGACTCTAAGAGCAGAATAGATCTCAGATTTGCTCAGGGAACAGTTATGGGACCCCTAAGAGTGACAGCAGAGCTGGACCTGAAGAGCCTTAACACTTTGTGTGGGGGGGTGTGTGGTGTGTGGGGGGAGGTGAAGTGTCAGGGAGGGGGGAGCATGGTGCTTTCCTTTATCATTCAGTCAGCACTTCTCTTCCATGGCAGAGCCCACCAGTGCTTTCTATCTTGCAAGGCACTAGGCACTGGAGCCTCTGTTAGCAGTCTGCTGGTGGACATAAGTTCTACCTGTTGACAAGTAACACCATAGTACAGAGTCTGATTACACAGGACTTGACCACCTTTGATGACTGGGAAGCTTCCCAGCTGCCTGAAGAATTCAAGCTTCTGGGAGAAATAATGTACCATATGTGAATGCTGTGCAAAGTGATTCTCAAAATCGCCATGCAGAGCCTCTCAAGTGCAAATGGCTGAAGGAAGGTTTTTACTTAAATTACTTCATGCCTCTGATCCACTCAGCTCATGTCAGTCTGACCTATGGAATATTCAAAGTCAATCAATAATAACCTAAATGAGGGACTAGGGAGATGGCTCCATGGATAATGCAAGTGTGAGGACCAGAGTTTGAATTGCCAGAACCTATATAAAACTAGATAGGTGTGACAGGTGTCTATAATCCCAGTACTTGAGAGGCAGAGATGAGATTCCTGGACAAGATACCTGTCTAGCTATAATTTACAAGTTCCACATGCAGAGGGATTCTGAATGCATGTTGAATTACCAAGAGAATAAACACTATGGATTGTGAGGGGCAGAGAAGCTGTGTACAGGAACATGCGCACTAAAAGCAAGGCTGGCAACAAGTTCTCACAGTATTTGCAGGAATGTAGCAAAGCCTTTCAGACAGAGCAGTATTTTCTCCTATGTTTGGCATGTTGGAGTTTGAATCCAGGATCTTAGAAAAGATGGGCAAGTGTATTTCCACTGCTCTAAACCCCCATCCTCATGGGAGGCAATGTTTGATTGTTGTCCTGCCTAAAGGATTATCTACAGACTGGCACAGGCTGAACAATAAACAAGCTGTTACTTGTGTCCTGCAGAGGTAGGCAGCTATGGGTGTTAGGTTAGAAAGGATTTTAAAGATTGTTGAAGAACAAACTTGGCTTACACATGCTCCAGGAAGGCCAGAAAGCAGAAACGCAGCAGAAAGCAAAAGCAGAAAGATAACTCTGAACATTATAGAAACACAAGCACCTGTGATCTGCAGGGAAATAACCAGAGTGAGGCTCACATGTGCATGAACTGACTTCTCCCTCTGAATTTCTGCTTGTGTGGGTCTCCTCACCTTTGGACTCTTCCTCTGTCTGGCTTGAAGAATACTAACTTTTGAGTGGAATCAGATTCCCTGGGTTGAATCCCAACCTGCTTTCACTGACTGTTTAATTTGTCCAAATTTTTAACTGTTCCTGCATCTTATAAGTAAAAATAATAGCTCATAACTACCTCAGAAGGTTGGCTAGAGAAGGCCATTAGCAATATTAGTTATTTAAAATACTCTGGACAATCCCTGACAAAAAGAAAGAGTGCAGCAAAAAACTAGGTCCAAGAAAGTAGAGGACTACAATTCCCAAAGATCATGGTTAGTCAAGTGCACACATTCATTGTGTGCAGAGTAAGTCATTGTTCTATTATGAGCAATATTATGTTCTAGTCTATCTTGAAAAGTAAATAACATTTAATCAGTGTTTCATTCAAAGAATTTGAAACTTGTAAAAATGAAGAAAAGTCAAGAGTTTCATTCCTTTAACCTGTAAAATAGGGTTAGTGGTTCTCAGAGTTGCTGCAAATTCAATGAAAACATGTAATTTAGTAGAGAAAATGAAATAAAGGAAAGTGTTTTCAATGGTCTGTAGATAGAAGCAGTGTGGATAGGTTGTTTCAAATTCAAGAAAACATCAGATCCTGCCATTGTTGTGAATGGAAACATCCCTTGGCTTCCAGATGCCCTGACCTAGTGGCTGCTGCAGTGACTAGAGAGTAAGAACATGCCAGGCTTGTCCCAGGACTTCTCCATCCAGTAGCTTAGTGCCTGTTTCAGACTTTCACTGTATCCCTGGTTCTAAGTTCAGGAAGCCTTTGTATTTCTTGTTATTGGCCTTGAGAGTTATAGGATAAAGAAAGGAGGACATGGGTATGTAACTTGAAGTTTTCTGGCCTGACCTAGCCCTGAGGTCTGGATCTGCAGTCCTGCAGTTGCTTAGGCTCAAATAATCACAGAAATGCTTATATTGATTACAAACTGTTTTGATTATGGCTCAGGTTTATTAGCAACTAGCTTTTACAACTTAATTCAACCCATTGCTATTAATCTATTGTAATGCCATGTGGCTCCATAGCTTTACCTGTATCTCATTACATCTTACTTTCTGGATGGCAGCCTGTAGCATCTCTCTGACTCCACACTCCTTTGTCCTTTTCTCTGCTTGGATTTTCCACCTGCTTCTAAGCTGCTTTGCCATAGGTCAAAATAGTTTCTTTATTAACTATTGGTAATAAAGCATATTTATAGTGTACAAAAAGACATTCCACTTCATGGTTATCTTAGGCCTTCGCTCATATCAAATTGGAAATCTAAACAGAGTAACAAAATTGAGTAAAAAAAGAATAAATTGTATTGGTTAGATGAGAAAAAAAGTTCTGAGAAAGTAAGAACTGAATTAGGGCTTGAAGGGATGTGACTGACTTCATAAAGAATGTGCTCAAGAAGTTGAAATATATTAAAAAGGATTTAGAATATTGTACTTGTCTCAATATTTAGAAATGAGTGTGGTTATATAGGGTGGTTCAGAAGAATGCCGGGCTCAGTAGAAATGTTGCTGTCATGACAGATTAAAAGAATGACTTGCATCTCTTGGGTGAGTGCCTCCATTTTTTTGTTGTTGTTGTTTTTCAGGTAGACCAGGTGACCCTAACAGTGTCTTCATAAAAAAAATATAGCAAAAAAAAGTTGTAGCTGCACTTTAAATACTTAAAGTGAATTCCAATTAACATAAAAGTTTTGAGGCTATCATTCACTCCATCAGACACTGGACATATATTTTTGTGGCAGGTCTAAAAGTAAAACTATCATGGTCAAATTCATGGCATCTTGTTATAGCTGTGTAGGACCATATGTTAAATAGTTTGTTTCCTGGGGTTAGGGACATAACTCAATGGCAGAGTTCTCACCTAGGGTGTACAAGGCCCTGAAATTGATTTCTAGCAACCTGTTAAAAAAACAAGAAAAGAAACAGTTTCTTCACTGATTCTGCCCTGTTTTACACAACACATACATGCAATGAATTAATAAATACAGAATTTTTTGTTCCTGTTGTTCTTTGCTCACTTATCTTTTGACTTGTATTATTCATATCTCTTGAAGACATCTCAAATGATACTTTGGAATGAGGTAGGGTATAAACAAATCACTAAATTCTTTATTATGGCCTGAGGCTTTCTACACAGCAACAGTGTGCTTGGCTAACAAAAGAGCCTGTACCCTTCCACAGCTCAGTTACAACATTCTGTCTGCTGTAGTTGTTTGGAGGAACTCTACAGGTCCACACACAGTCAGGTACTTACTAAGCATACACTGGAAGTGGTAAGAAAAGAGAAAGAAAGCAGGAAGAATCTAAGGACCAGGTAGGACACCAATGAATAATCTGATCTAATCAGATAGAATCAAAACCTCCCCTGACTGCGAGACAGCCAGAAGAGCTAGGGCAATGGTTCACACAGTATCCACACACTGGAACTGGCTAGTCTGGAACAATTGTCCCAACTCTGGTTTTTGTCACATCTCTTATTACTAGACATGACACCATTACTACATCTATTTGCTGATCTGATTATGTTTTCCTGTGTAGTTAGAATTCACTGGGAAACATGTAAAAAGTAAACCACCTTATTTTACTCCAAGTCTTTATATTTAGGAGAAGTCTCAGGAATCAGCATGCAATCAAAGATATCAGATAATAGTCAGAAATTTGAGGCAATTTCCTCTGGAATTCACCAAAGGGACTAGTATCTTCATAAGACCAGTGCCCTGGCATGGGCCCTAGCTCACAGATACAATCTGAAGATAGGAAAACTAAGATGCTAGAGATGAAATTATCTACTCTAATCATTTAGTCAATGATATGGGGGTAACATAGTCAATATTACAACTTGGGTCAGACTGATTCCTTACCACAGTCTCAAGAAAAATATAATAAGGTCTCTTTCAAAAGTGTGCTAGTACCCAGTGTGCTTCTAAGACTTCTGAGAGGGTAGGCAGTGATCAGATGCAGTGTGAAGAAGATGTATTAGAACTCTTGTTTATATCTGACATTTTAGTCTTTTTCTTTTATGTATTATTCTAGGTCTGTGCATGATGTCTATATATGCATATGCACCTATATATGAGTGTATGTATGATATGCTTTGAATGTGGATGTCAGAGAGCAATTCTGTGGATTCCATTGTTTCTTTCCACCTTAATGTGGACTCTGGAAATCAAATTCAGACTTCCATGCTTGCCAACAAAAGATTTTTATCCTTCGAGTCATCTCTCTAGCCTTGCTCATATCTATCATAATATGTGCTTCTTACTTTTATTTTCATTCATTTATGACATGTAAATATAAGTACACAGAGTCACCTATGCACTGAAGAAATAAAAGCAGTTGCTCCACAACTTATGTTAGAAATATTTCATGCTGAAAATGTATATAGTATACCTATCTTTCAAAATATCAGTTTACCCATACAATGCTCTATTGGGTAGTGGATGCCACCATTATGATCAAGTGGTGGTAGAAGCTGCTGGTCATTGTCAGTGCCCAACATTAATGGAGAGAATTGTGCCACACATGACGAGCCCAGGAAAAGACCAAAGCTCAAAAATTGTAAATACAGTTCCAACTGCATCATTAAAAAGTTGAAAACACCTGTTGTCCTGTTTCTATTGTCCTGGCAAGCACCATGACCATGGGAGTGTTTCAGCTTACAGCACCTGAGTTATACTCCATCACTGAAGGGAGTCAGAGAAGGAATGCAAGGCAAGAATGTAGGAGCAGGAACCAAAGCAGAAACTATGGAGAGACACTGCTGACTGGCTTGCTTCCCATCGTTTACACAGCTCTCTTTATTATACAGCCCAGGACCACCTGCCCAGGAGTGGCACAGCCCCACATCAATAATTAATCAAGAAAATGTTCTAGAGACTTGCCTTCAGACAATCTGAAGACATTTTCTCAAAAGAGATTTCTCCTCCCAGATAACTCTGCCTTGTGCCAGGCTGACAAAACAGTACATTTGTGAATTGTTTTGAATAAGAGAACTTCCATATATATAATGAATAAATAGGCATATATGCATAGCCTTCTAAAAACAAAATAAGTAATTATTAATAATAATATAGTCACACATTAAAATCCTTGGAGACCACTGGTTTAGGCATCTTTTTTCCTGTGACACTACAGTAGCCCTGTAATACCTAGTCCTGTGTATCTTAAAGATACACATATGGCAACCTATATACCTGCTGGGTCTTCTTGTGGACCAGAAAAAAAGATGGATGAGTTTAATTACTGAAAGAGGATTAAACATGATTGCTTAGAATGTCTAAAGGCTGCATGTTTGTCTTCTTGCTTATCCAATACAGTTGTGTTATGGAATTCCTAGGGCTGCCTTCATCTGCCATAGACCTGGGGCCTGTTAGCCATATAATTCTTGGAGGCAGGTGAACAGCCGTATGCAGGGGAGAGGTATAAGCTCCCTTGGGCTCAAAGATGCACAAAGAGTTCTTTTTTTACTCTGCCGTACATTCCAGTTCACTCATGGATCAACCACGTAGAGTTTCAGGAAGAAAAAGCCGTATTTAGAAGTGAATTTTAGTGAGTGGAGCAGGTTAGATTCGGGCCCAAAAGTGACTTCTATGCTGAGTCATGAAAATGGGCAGGTTAGTCCTGCACAGAAGAAAAAAGCAATCTGGAATGTGCTTTCTATGGGTCTGGGCACAGTAGAAACCTGATTGTTGGAAATACCATTACAGAGGTCAGGATGAAGGTCCAAGATTCCCAGTTTCTTGACCTCTTACACAAAGCACTGAAAATTAGCACATGTCTGCTAGAGGAATATGATAACTTTACCCAGAATGAGGCAATAACACAGATTTCAGAAGAATACATGTCAAGATTGGCAGTGGGCCACAAGAGTGAGGGTACTTGGGGGCCCCAATTACCATTTGGAGCTTCTGTTTATGGCATTCTACTTAAGGACTAGTTTAGCTACTAATGGGGTATAGTGAGGGGCTCTGTTATGATTTATACTTTCTAGTATGTGTTCCTGCCTCTTCACAGCTCTAAGAGAGCTACTAAGGAGAGAGCAGTGGTCTCAGCAGCATCCCCAGTGCATGTAGTTCTGCCGAGGAACCAGAATACACAAACACTCAAACCACATGCATCTTGCTTGCCAAGCTGATGTCTTCCTGTAGCCTGGTATTAAAAAAAAAAATAACAAGAAAGTAGTCTTCTTCCTAACTGGCCTTTTCTAATGCACACAAAGGATTGGTACTGGCCACAAATAGAAATCTCATTCTCCATATTGTGATGCTACATCATGCTTCAGAGATGGTCACTGAATGTACACATATGCTCTTCTGTGAGGATGGGATCACATGTGGAAGCCAGCAAGGTGCAGTGCTTTGAACTCTGGTAGATACATGCTGTTTCCAAGACTTACAGAAGAGCAGACATTGTGGGGTGGGGGGTGAGGTCATGACACCATTGGGAGATCACAGAAGAAGACACTAAAGGATACATATTGTAAAACTGGTAAGATTTGATTGGAGAGATATTGCTGCAGTAAAAAGGGCTTGCTGCTCTGTCAAAGAACCTGAGTTCAGTTTCTAGCACCTGTATCAAGAAGCTTACATCTGCAAATCAAGCTCCTAGAGATCTGGCACCTTCTGATCTCCAGGAGTATCCACACACACAGCATACATTCACATAGACATATGCATATAAATAAAAGTACATTTTTGTAATATATATATATGTGTGTTGTATATGTATATACATATACATGTGTATATATACATACATACACACACATATATATATGTATGTAGTATGTATGTAGGTTTGCAACAAATTCACTTTATTGGGGAGGAAGAAAGAAGCCACACAATTTCTACACTGATATAGATGTATTTGTCTCCTCACTGGATGTCATTGAGACCTAAATTGTCTGCTGGTACAAAAGTTCAGAATAGAAAATATCCCACACAGGCAAAGAGACACCCAGAGGGATGCTAGTACTTCTTGATTCTGGGCCCAGATGCCTTGAGTTCACATTATGACTCTGTCAGTTATAGGATTTACAACCCTGACGAAAAATTATTCCCAAATTTGCTTTAGGGCCTCATCTGTACCGTAAAGACAGCCAGAACCTACTCAAAGGGTTTTGGAAAAATTCAGTGTATAACTGAGCATGCAATAAGCAAGATACACTATCTGTGTTTGTTAGTTTTTCTTTTATAATCTCACTCAACTCAAGTCATGGAGCTGAACAAGGCAAAACCTGGCTCCCCATTTCATAATTCAGAAAGCTATGGAGCGGTGGTTCTCAGCCTTCCTATGCTGCAGTCCTTTAATGCATTTTCTCGTGTTATGGTGACCCACATCATAAAATTACTTTTGTTGTTACTTCATAACTGTAAGTTTGCTACTGTTACGAATTATAAGTATTTGTGTTTTTTGATGGCCTTAGGTGACTCCTATGAAAGTATTGTTTGACACCCAAAGGGAACATGACCCATGGATAAGATATAGATGAAAATGAAATTGTAGAATTTGGTTCCCTTGAAACTCAGGCATAGTACTGAAAGTCGTGTATATTTCAACCTTGATCAATTTGGATAGCACAAAAAAGTGGCACAAAAGTAATTTCTTCTCCTTGTAAACATTTCAGTAAGACCTGGTAATAACCAGAGATTAATACATTTTTATCACTATCCAAAAAAGTGATTTACTAGAGAATATTGATTATCCTGAGAATGTCCACAAAGACATAGGTGGTGGCTGTAAGCTGAAATGGGGGCTTGCCCAAGTCTTGAGAGAGAAGAGCAAGGGATAGAACAGAGCCAAGGTAATATGAGGCTTAACTGGTTAGCTGATCACGTGATCTCTTCTCCCAGCAGGAGCGCTCTGACAGGGCAAACATAATGTCTTCTGTGTGCCAGGCATTGCGCTGATAGACCTGCACATGATCTCACAATAGTTCTGTGAGACGGTTGTTTGGTTGTTTCCAGGGCAAGGAAATCAACAATTAGAGAAATTTCTAACAAAATTTGGATGAAACCTGCAAAACAAGGTTAATCACAGGGGCTTCTAAGCCCAGCTGATGATATTTAAATATTGATTCAACTCTTTAATGTCTGTGTGGTCCAGAATAGATGTAATGTCTCTGTGACTCCCTTTCCTACATTGAAAGTGAGATGATGGTAACAATAAGGGTGTCATCTGGTTGATGTAGGTATTAATTACATCCCTCCATGCATTTTTGCACAAAAAGTGACTCCTGTCCTATTAATAAACGACTATTAGTAAGCAAGTATAAGTATTAATTGCTATTATAGCCACTTCTTTCTTGCATTACTGTTTTTATCCTGGCCCCTGAGGTCTCAAGTGAATCCAGTTTCCATCTCAGCAAATTTAGTTTCTCCAGTGTCATGCCGAGATCACAGTCAGGTTGAACCCAGATCTGCTCCCTACCTGGCCTCTGTCCTGTTCTTCTCAGTGAGGCTGAGCCCTGCTGATAAAATTCCCCAAGATTTCTTCCTAACCCTGGTTCCTATCCAGTCAATAGAAAGCTCAGGAGGCATATTAGAAGGCAAGCTGGATGGCTTCATTTCTCTCAGTCCTCAGCTCCTTTTGAGGCTTTCTTTCCTCAAGGCACCTCCCTCCAGGATGCCCGACTAGGGCTCCAGTTCTAGCTACACATCCTCTATTTCTGGTCTTTGGAGTTACCCTTCCTCTGTTGTCCATCACCCCCATCCTCGGGTTCAGTAGCTGCCTCCTGTTGTACCCAATCTCCAGATGTTTCCCTTGAGTGCTTTGGGCCTTACAATCTCCAGTGCTTATAGTCACCAGCTCATTACATGGAACTCCCATTTACTGATGGTCCAAGTCCCAGCCTTGATTGTTACAAAGGCAGTCTGTGGAGAGAAGTCTGGAGAGCAGGGATGAGAATGAGACACATCCAAATCAAGGCAGAAGAGAAAAACTGAAGAATCTCAGAGACAACACCAAAACCCAGATGGGGACAGAGAAAGTGACCCGGAGGGGCAGGAGAGGGAAGGGAGTTTGAGCAAAGGGGATACATGGATAAAAAATGAGACTTTATTAAAAAATAAATATAAAATCAAAAAAACCCAAACAAACAGATGCAGAACTTGCCATAATTCCCGGCTATATAGGGTCATAAACATTCTTCACCTCTCTCCAGGAAAGGAGTTCAGTTCCCAGCTCCATAGCTCACTAGACAGGACTGATTCTCCAGGCTCAGATCAGTTTTGTTATAAGCAACAGAGGGAACTAGGCAGAGACTGTAGAGTTGGGGGTTAACCATATTTTGGTTAATTTAATTACATTGTAAATGCTGTTGAAGAACTCACAGTTTAAGTAATCTCTGTAGGGAATCCTTTTGTTCTGCAAATAATTATTCCCCTGATTTATTTGTTTATATTTGGATTTCCATATATTGCATTTATATATTTATTTATTTATTTATTTATTTATTTATTTTACCAAGAACAATAGGGCTCAACTCAGCTGGGAATGAGCAGTTGCTTTGGAATTAGACACTATTTGGAGTAAACCACAATCAGTTTAGTAAAAATTTGATTATATTAGCCTTGCAAATAGGCTAGCCAAGAGTAAGCAGAAATGCATTCTGGGTAAGCATGAGAGGCTCATGATTCTAGGATATTTGAGATCTGAAAAGACCCTGGAGTTCCCAGGAATACTCTAAAATGCCTGATTCTCAGATAGGTTTTTAAGTCCCTCTGTCTAGTGTGGACCAAATGCAGTTCTGAAAGCTAACGTTTGTCTAATGACAATTTCCACTCACTGGTCATGGTCACACCTGCTGGGACCACAGGAAACAAATTTGCTCTCCTGTATCTACACTGCCTATTTTTAGATATCTTTGCTCTTAAACCCAACACTCCTAATTTCTTCAGCCTTCCTCCTGTGACACATCTTGAAAGTAGAGGAATAATGAGTTACAGTATGGATGCCAGGTCGGGTATAACAGAACCGCAAACACAGCCTCTCTGGAGGTAGAAAGAAGCATTAGTGTTAAAAGACCCAAGCCAGTGATGCTGTTGGAAAGAGCCTCATTTCCACATTGCTGAATCCTTAGATTCAAAAATGCTTTGGCATTTACTAATGGTATGAGTAATTTGGCAACAGTACAAAACATTTATGATATAACAAAAAAAAAAAAATTATCTCCAAGTCCCCAGGAGGCATTTGCCACACTGAATTCCATGTGAGTTTGAACTTCCAGAAGCCAGTCAGAACTGGAGATGCCTGCACCCTCTGGGACTTGTTGATTCCCTTAAAGTGCAGCCTGGGAGCCTAGGCCTGTCCTCTCCTCCCTGGAGGGTGACACACAGTAGGGCAGGGGGTCTCTGCCTCTTTACCACAATGACAGTGGTGGTTTCTGAGATCCTTTCTGGTCTATTCTGCTTTGTGTTTTTCTTGTGTTCAGTTGCAAAGGCAGCATTTACTCGATTTTTAAACGCACATTTTCTACAACATTGAAAAACAAGTGTCATTTGAGCTGAAGTGTGTGTTTAACATAAAAAGCCATGTAAGTCCAGAGAAGAAGCAAGTCCCTAAGATTTCACCATTGATAGAACATTTCATAGGCTATTTTTATTTTGCTCATTTTCATTGGGATGATTGTGCTGCAGCTTAATATTAAAATCTCCATTTTTATCTGAGCATTATGCCAGTATAATTTTTTCCACACTATTACATAGGATTTGGTCACTGCTCCCCTTATTATAAGTCATCACTCCACGTTCAAGTAATTTTAGAGTAAGCATCTCTGAAAAGCATTTTATATTGGAGTATTTCCTTACAAAACATGCCAAGAACTAAAGTCATTGGCTGAAAACATATGAATATTTAAGACTTTCCTCTTTCAAAAGAAGATCAAGGCATCATCATTACCAGAAAGTTCTAGCAAGTAGGTCAGTGTATCCCCCAGCCTCAGCATTTCTAGACTATTTAATTGTAGACAAGCTAAACTAAAACTGGCCCTGAGAATAGATTCAATGTGTAAAGAAAGCCTGTAAGGAGTCACACCAAAAGCTCATTATGAGGCCAAGTCTGAGATGTCCTGGTGGTGGCACTGACAGGCCAGAGAAGCTGCATAATAAGGGGCTCTCCATATTCCCAGGCATTTCTTAAGGGTGGGTCTGTGACAAGAGCACCCCCACTACAGCACGTTCCTTGTAGAGGAGAAAATCAGCTCTCCCATGTATCTGCTTCTGGTCAGGCCTCCCCTGAGTGGGTGACAGGGTGGGAAAAATGCCACTGGCTCCCTGACAGAAAAAAAAAAAATGACATGCCGAGTGAGCCCTCATTACTAGAGGTCTCTGATACTTCTGGAAAGATAATGAGCATCACCAGAGCCCTGTGGATTCCTCCAGGATCCTCCAGGAACAAAGCAAGCTGGGTTTGATGAGGCTAATGCAGCAGCAGTGGTCCACAGTGGGAGGACACAGGTTGAAAAGCAGGGCTAGAAGGAGTGGGAGATTTTGGGAGTGGGGGTTGAAGGCATCGCTAAAATGTATGGAAATGGGGTACTTCAAATCCCTGCCTTTCCATCCCATGTTAGGTTAACAAATCATCTTACTTTCTAAGAAACTGGCTGATAAAATGGGACATTTGGTGGACAGATACAGTCTGCAGCATTCTCCTCTATGTCCCCCATCAGAGCCCACCTGCTGGTAACCTTCAGTTTCCAGCATACTATTAGAATCCATCCCAAGTCTGTGTGTCACACTGTTTCTATGCTGGGCTGTCTCCAACATCCCAGGGGTGGGAAAGGAAAGCAGTGTTTACTTGGCTACAGAACTAGGAGGAAGTTAATCGCCCCCCCCCCCCCGGATCCAACTTCGAAAATAGAAGAGATGAGGGCAGCTGTCTAGATTCCAACTCATCTCAAGACAGTGTGTGAGGCTGGTCCTGCTGGGCTTCTCAGAGGGCCTCCAGCAGGGTTAGGACCAGCCTGTTATTATATCACATAGTCTTATCCTGTTTCTTTTCTCTATCTTGCTAGTCCTATTCCCTCATTACTATTTTCCAAAAGCATCTTCCTACTAAGCTAGGCAGCCTGAACTCCTGTCAAGTGCTAGCTATGACGCAACAAAACAACAGAGGCTTCTTAATGCCCATTTGTCAGATTAGAAGACTGAGTTTCCAAGAGCCACCTCTGACTTTCCCAAGATCGTCTATTCCTTACAAGACAGTCTATTTTTACAAATCAAATAATAGCTCTTCATTGAGTCACAGTTGTCCATCTGTAGATGCAGAGAGAGTTCCAGGTCCAGTTAAAGGGGAAGAAAAATATCATTCACATCAAAGCAGTGTTTGGGCAGCAAGCATCACCGCCAGCCCCATTAATTATAATTCGGCATTTATTTAGTACTCAATGTTTATAGGGCTTGTGACCTAAAAAAATGAGATAACCTGGTTTCTGTGCATGAGAAACTTAGAATCTAGTGGTAGAATACATGAAGTACAGGAGAATCATGGGCATAGATGCAGACATCTCCCAGTATACACTGATAGCTGGGGATATAGACAGGAGATCCTGCAGGAGCAGAGAGACTGTCAGCTGACCTAGACCAGAGGATGGTTGTCTGCAACAGTATTTCCCAAAGGAGGCTCATGTGTTCGTGCAGGCAAGTAGTGTCCCTGGGTTTATGCTGGAGCTTGGGTTACCCCAGTGAATCAATCACATAACTGATGTTCTTGCCCCAGGCCAGAGCTAAGTCTTGAGAGATGCTAGAAAGTTAGCCAGAGAGTAAGGAGCAGAGAATATCCTTCCAGATGGTGTGAGAAGCATATGCAGAGCCTGGCAAGCATCAAACAACATTTTGGGAGAAGATGTGTTTTGTGAGTATTTGTAGGAGCTGCAACAGCACTGATCAATCACAAATACTGAGGGAGAAGTGGTAGGAAATGGGCAGCAGGGTGGGCCATCTAAGGGAAGGACATAGGCTAACAGGAAGTGATGATAAGCTCTGGGGATGCAGAAGAGCATAATAGAGAGCATTACAGAGGCAGCAGCATGGGAGCTGGATTAAACAATGAAGAAATCTAGCTCCACATGGAAGACCCATTCTTCACTGCAATTGCTGTTTACCAAGCACATGACACACCATTATAATAGTGTCCCTCTACAGTGAAATTCAGCATAGCTGCCCATGTCTGTAGAATACCTAAGCCATAGAGCAAAGTCAGAAGTAGAAAGGTATAATCTTACAAAGGATTGTATATGCTCTTTCACTCAAGCCTCTAAAAGGTTTTCATTATTTTAGATGACACTAGTTGTCCTCAATGACTCTTGCTAAAGGCAACTTTCAAGTCAAGGGCAGCCATGACATCTGACATCACAGCCAGTTGTCAATCAAAGGCTTAGAACCAATACACCCAATACTTCTCTTTTCTCTTCCAATGCCTGAAATAATTTGCCCTCATTCATAGGCTTAAGTAAGCTCTCGGCTTTCATAGTACAGCTGGGTGTCAAGTGGGAGAGAGTCCAGCAGATGTACTAGGCAGCTGCTTCCCTGGAAACCACTAAAGAGTCCCTAGATGATTTGTGCCTAGTCCTCAAATTCATCTTGCTGCAACCTGGTGGTTATTCTGCTTGTGGATGTTGACTGACAATCTGTGTAAAAATCTCTGGACCACTTGACTATGGGTCTTGATGCACGGGAGGTATACATTCTTACCACTTATAAAAGACAAGAATGTACTCATTGAGAGTTTCTAGAAATTTCTATGGGGTCAGAATCTGTCTCAAAAAAAAAAAAAAAACATCTAGCCCCTTCTCTGTATTGCAAGCTTTTATGGGCATCTTCTCCATGAAAACCTTAAGGTTGCCATCAGGAACCTGCAGTGAGAAAATGAATAAATGTGATCTGGAAAGACTAGAACTGTGATGAAGAAGGAGGAGCAAAGATAAGAAAGGTCTAGCCTCAGAGATTCTTGGTATATTTTCTTAGCATTGTTTTCTAGTGGGGAGCATAAAGATCTGCTATAATGTTATATTAAATAAGTGCAGGTGTAGGTCTTCATAGGCAATGAATCTTGTGAGCGATGTTCCCAGAGAGGATGACAGTGGATCAGACAATGGATTGTGGATGCTTCTATAGACTTTTGACATAGTCTCCCCCACCCCCTACCCCGAGCATGTTTCTTGAGCTCTGCATTCTTAATTATTTAGCAATATTTCCACTAATTTTTTGAGTACTCTTGTGGTGACTGTCTTAGCTAAGGTTGCTATTGCTGTGATAAAATACCATGGCCAAAAAGTGACTTGGGAAGGTTTATTACACTTATATTTTCAAATCACAGTTCTTTATTGAAGGAAGTCAGGGCAGAAACTCAAGGAAGGGACCCAGAGGGAGAGGCTGATACAGAAACCATGGACCAGTGCTGCTTAGCTTGTTCTCATGACTTCCTTTACCTGCCTTTTTATTACATCCAACACCATCTGCCAAGGGGTAGCATCACTCATAGTGGGCTGAACCATCCCACATCAATCATCAATCAAGAGAATGCATTACAGGCTTGGTTACAGGCCAATATGGTGGAGAAATTTTCTCAATTGAAATTCCTTCTTCCGAAATAACTATCTCTTGTATCAAGGTGACATAAAACTAGCCAGCACAGTAACTATGGTGATTTGAATAAAATGGCCTCCATAAATTTACAGCAAGTAGCATTAGTAGGGGTTTGGCCTTACTAAAATAGGTATGCCCTTGTTGGAGAAAGTGTGTCACAGAGGGTAAGCTTTGAGGTTTTAGAAGCTCAAGCCAAACCCAATGGCTCACTATCTCTTCCTGATGCCTGTCAATCTAGATAGGTAGAACTCTATCTACCTCTTCAGCACCATGTCTGCCTGTATGTCACCATGCTTTCTACCATGCCAATAATGGACTAAACCTCTGAACTGTAAGCCAGCCCCAATTAAATGTTTCCTTATAAGAGTTGTCATGGTCATGGTGTCTTTTCACAGCAATAGAAACTATAACTAAAACAGTTACTTGTAGTGAAATTCAAATGTCACCCAAGGAAGTGCAAATGACCTCAAAAATCCAGACCCAAATAAAACATAACCAACATCATTCAAGAGCCCAGGACCCAGACTCTGCCCTCCCTTTATAATTCCTACATTCTCTTAAAAAAAAAAAAAAAACTAAACATCCACATACAAAATTCTATTTCTTCTAAAATCACTTCTTATATTTATAAATCCATTTTCTCCCCTTAATAGCATTCAAAAGCCCAAGACTCAAACTCTGCCTTCTTTTTTAATTCCTATGTTCTCAAAAAGAAAAAGAAACTAAATGTCTTCATACGAAATTCTATTTCTCCTAAAATCACTTCTTATATTTATAAATCCATTCTCTCCCCTTAATAGCGTTCAAAAGCCCGAGACTCAAATTCCACCCTCCCTTTTTAATTCCTAAGTTCTCAAAAAAAAAAAAAAAATACTAAAAGTCCTCATATGAAATTCTATTTCTCCTAAAATCACTTCTTATATTTATAAGTCCATTCTCTCCCCTTAATAAATATTAACTCATCATATAATACATCTACTATAATTAATTACAACAACATCTGGCGCCAAATAGTTACTAAAGGAGGCCACACACACACATTGCACTTAGAACAGTGCCCGGCTCCTACCAAGAGAGACGGCGGATATTATTTATTACTCACTGCTCTTTTTGAACCCTTAGCATTTATCCTAGTTAAACCTAAGATCGTAGCATGACTCTTTGCTAGATCCTGACTCCAGCCTTCTTTGCTCTTTTCTGTGGGTTTTTCTAGCCCCACCTCTTTAAATTAAGCTGACCTACTAATGGTTTATGCAAACAGAACCCAATGATACAGAGCTTTGCATATAAGCCCTGAAGCTTCTGTATTGCTCAGGGAACCAGAAGAAGACAGATGGCATGGGCAGGAGAGCAAGACTCTTTACAAAGCTGCGTGGAGAGTGTAGGAAAATCATAGAGCAAGTGCAGCTTTCTAGGGCTGGAAATAGTGGGGTTCCTGACACCTTTGGATCCACAAGGGCAAAAAGGAGCAGTTGCCAGAGCACACAGAACATGAAAGAGTTAAAGACCTGGACTGAGGGATTCAAATATCTCACTATCACTTGAAAGGAGGAACCAAAATTTTAGCTTTTAAACTTCCTCTTTCCTCTCTCCAACCCCATCTCCACCTAATATAATGGGTGAACTCCTTTAGAATCAGGAGGATAAAGCATCTGTGTTCTCTCAGCATCACCTGCCTCCCTTGGTGCAGAACAGGATAAACAGTAGTAACACTCAGATATCAGAATCCCAGATGTTACTCTTTATCTTAGTGAAGAAAGAAAACTATGTGGACTGCTCTAGCAGAATAGAGTAGTGAGGGGCACCTATGGTGCAAGGCTTTATTTTATTTCACATGATTCTGGAGGCTAGAAGTCTAATATTAGAGAGAGAGAAAAAAAGTAGAGGAAGGAAAGGAAGGAGAACTTATATCCCTCACAAATACACAAACATCATGAGGACCTCTTCCTATAGGGCCAAACTAATTCCCAAAGTCTTCATCTTCAAATATCATCACACTATAGATGACAGTTTCATGTAAGTCTATATATGCTCACACATGTGGATTCATGTAGGTTGACATCATAAAGCATTCCTCAATTCTCCACATTGACTTTGAGGCAGAGTCTCTCCCTAAACCTAGAGCTTGTCATTTTGGCTAGCCTAGCTGACCGGTGAGCTCTGGGATCTGCCTAGCTCTGCCTCTCCAGTTCTGGTTATAGACCAGTGCTGCTGATCTCAGATTTAATGTGGCTGCTGGGGATCCAAACTCCAGTTGGTTCTCATGCTTGCACAGCAAATGCTTTTCTTGCTGATCCACCTCCCCAGCCCATTTTAACCTCTTCACATCTATTTTTTCCATTCTCTTATCTATTTTCTCACAGCCCTCAACTCTCAGGATTAATGTCTATTCTAGAGTTAATCTTGATCTGTTGACATGATTAGAAACCGAGCATTCTGTTCTTGGTAATGTCATTTTCTGTGGTATCTGCTCTAATCCATCATTTAAATTTTTTTCTTTGTCCCACTGAGCACAAAAGCATCCTATAAGCACATAGTCTGCTTACTCTTGTTCGTAGCTACCTAGTATTTATTAGTCTATAGCCACAGTGTTTCTCTTCATTTTATATACTTCTCGGTCAGGTTAGCTGGCACTAGATACTGACTTCCCACAAGGCTCTCAAGATACCAGGAGCCTCAGCTTTTATATACTCTACCATTTTTGAGGGAAACTCCCAAAACCTTGATAGTCCCCACATCTGGGACAGATGCAGCAGCCTCAAGATCAGAAATGCAGTCTTTTACCTGTAACCTTAAATTATAGTTACGATCAGAGAGACTTCTCCCTGATCTCACTGGATCTTTAAAACAATACTTAAAGATGTTATTTTTGCTCCAGTTTAGCAGAGTGACTCTGTAGAATGAGATTCACCAAATAATGCACAATAGGTAACAGTGGTAACTAGGTAACTACCTTTTTATTATCTCACCAAAACTGAAGTTCCTTGACAACAAGGAGCTTTGTCTGTTTTGTTCATTGCATTTTCTTCATTAAAAAAGTATGTGTCATAACCCAGATAGAAGACCACAAAAGCAAGAGGTGTTGAGAAATTGAGGATGGAGCACAGAGGGAAATGATGCACATGTGACCTTAAAGTAGAAACAGGACATTGGCAGTGGAAGGAATAGAAAAAGGGAAGGAGAGGAAGAATAAGAGAGAGAATCAACAAAGAGGTGTGTTTGAGAAACACTATAATGAAACCTAATTCTTTGTAAGCTAATAAGAATTTTAAAAATAAAATACATTTTAAGGAACACATCTGTCACAGCAGAGGCTCAGAGCAAATGTGGACTACTAGAGCCATTTCATCCTCATCCCAACCTCATAATGGAGGAGCTGCTGTTGTCCCATGTCCACAGATGATAAAGCATAGGAGGCTGAGAATTTAAGCAGCTAACCTCCCCTACACCACAGTTGTAGAAGTTGGGGCTCAGTTTCTAGAACTTCTTACTTCAACCTGACATTACTGTGATTTCCTAGCATGTGACCAGTAGCTGTGTCTCATTGTACAGGATACAGGCTAATTAGGATTTCTGATACTCAGAGACCTGGGTCATTTGATATGCAAAGCATGTTCTGTCACTAATCTTTAGTGGTTAGGAAGATGCAAAGAATCCAGGAGTCATCACTATAGCACAAATTCATCTTCATAACTTTTTAACACTGGGCTTACTGCCAAGAATAGGGTGCATGTTGGCCTCCATTTTTTGGTTCCTCTCTGCATTCATACAAGTCTATAGAGTAACTTCCTTATGTTTGGCAGTGGGTGAGGGTTCAAGATGAATACAATCAACTCTTGAAAGCATTTGTGTATAGTTCATGTATCTGTGTGCTCATGGGAAAATTCCATGGATGAAGAGTGAGCTGAGGAAGCAATTGAAGTGGTCCCTACAAAAGTGAAATTCCCTTCCTGGCATAAGGATGCGACAACAACCCTAAGATGAAGACACAAAAGGGGCAGAGCATGGATGCACAAAGGGAAACCAATCTCTAGTAAATTGTGGAATCATCATGGTGAAGCTGTTACAGCATTATCCACAATGTTGAGATTCCAATGTTTAAAACATTTGCTGATGTGTGTCTGTGAGCATGATTAAATGGATGTCTACATGGACAATCCTTGGAAAAGAAAAGGAACAATCAGGCCAAAGACAACAATGAATCAAAGCAATGAACTATCCAGAAAGAGCCAAGGTTTTTGGAATTGGCAGAGAATGGTTTCACTTTTAACTCAGCTGTGTGCTGGTCCTATGGTCCACTGCAAGAACCAAACTTCTCTAATAGGCAGATTCCTTCCCTCTAAAAATGAAGCAAACCTTACACACTCAAAATGTCTTGATGGGAACTGATGCTACAAATTCAGTTGAGGAATTTAGTTACAGTGTTCAGCAAATGGCTGTAGTTGCTGCTTTTCTTTCATTACTATTGTTAAAAATATAAGATACAAGACTGGCAGGAAGGCCTGGATCTTAACACTTAGCTTTCCAAAGTGCATCAGTCTAAGTCTGAGGCTTGGCACTGCTGCTCACTGACATATAGCAGGGGTTATGCAAATGTTTATTCAAAATTAAATAGTGAGTTTGATCTAAACAAGGAATAAGAATCTAAGTTCATTTGCTGGGATATATTGTGAGTGAGGCATTATGCTGGGCAAACACATAGTGATTGGGGCTGGAGGAGACTCTGACTTGATCTCTCTGGAGCTAGAGAGGAATACTGACATAAGGAGGCAACACTTGGGTTCAGATTAGGATGACAAAAGGAAATCCATCTTTGAAAGTTCACAGACACTATCAGAACAACGCCACATGGTTCTAGCTCTCACCCTATTTGATACATTGCCTTCTCACTGTCCATTGTCTATTTGTCCAACTGCATTGGAACCCCATAAACCTGGAATCATTTGTTTAATCCAATCATCCACCGTCTCCCCTTGGCCTCACAAGGCACTTATTTTGTTTTTAATAAATAAGTAAATGAGTGGATAAACATTCTAGATCTTCTTGCAAGAGTTTTTCTATCTGGAGTTACATAATGACATTATCTCGTATGTATTAATCATTTTGATGGTTCTAAGCACCAATCTCCAAATTTTAAGACTGTGATGTTATTAATAATAATCATAATAATATATAACCAATGAACTAATTCATCAAAAATTGTGTTTAGAGGCTCAGCCCTAACTAGGTTCTGGGGAGAGGAGGCTGTGCTGTGTCTGTTTCAGGGCTCTTCTGTCTGCCTTTTATAAAAGTCTCCTTTCTGCTTTCTCTCCTGCTAAGATTTGATTCATTCTCAGGAAATTCAATGAGGCCTCCTCTGCCAAGAAGCCTTCCGTGATTTTCCAGAAGCTGGGCATTTGTTTCATCCCTCTACTTTGGAAGATCTACACTCATACAGAATGGACATTTCTAAGAATTGCCCTCAAAAAAGCCCACAGTTTAAGCTCTAGACCCCATGACTATAGTAAGCTTATACCCAAGACTGTTAGGTGAAAGGCATGGGTGATCTTGAGACAGGATTGGGGTGGATTGGATCAAATCAGATGTTCCCTTAAAACCTCTACTCTTGCCGAGTAATCCCAACACTCCAGAGGCTAAGACAGGAGGGTTCCAGAGTAAAAGGCCAGCCTCAGCTATATGACAAGACCCTATCTCATTAAATTAAATGATTAAAGGGAAAGTATCCAATCTTTTTTTTCAAGCCAGTGGAAGAAGAATCCAGGAAAGTCAAAGCACGAGAAGAATTAACTTGGTCTGCTGTGCCAGCTGTGGCCAGAGGGAAAGGCATCAGGTATGAAGGAGTACAGAGGACTCTAAGGTCATTGTTTAGCTCCTTACGTGAAAACCAGGGCAGGGAAAATGAACTGGATGTTGATAATTACCCAAGCAAGATTGGAAAAAAAAAGTCTTCTCTAAGCCTACAGGGAAGAGCCCAGTCCATTGGATGCCTTGCTACTGACCTGGAGTCCTGGAGAAAAGACCTCAACCAACCAGGAACTGTGAACTCATTATGTACTCATAAGCAAATAATGTTTTAAACTGCCAAGTCTGTGATGCTGTGTTTTCTAACTGAGAGATAGCAGCCCTGTATATACATCTTAGTACTTTTTTGCATCTTTCTCCTGACTGACAGCACCACAGATCCAGGGACCATCTCTTTATCTGACCCAGGATGCTGGCAGACAGAAATTTCCAGTAAATATTTGTTTTAGAGCCTAGAAAAACATAGGCAAAGTTAAAGGAACTAACTAGACTTACATAGAAAGAAGCCATTTCAAGCAACAGCCTGACCTAGTGCTAGACTGTGAGACTCTAGCCAAATCTACTCCAAGGAAATGAGTGTGGGGTGAAATCTTCAGAAAGCCATTAGCTTAGTCTAGAGTCAATGAAATACTTCCCTACGCCCATGTTTTGTCCTTTTTAATTCTAGTGGAGCTGAGTGAATTATGACATCTTGCTTTCTCCCTATAGCTTAAAAATAATAATTTAACCTAAGGACATGTCCTTCCCAATTCCCCTATGAATTCCTCTGACCCACATGAACTCACAGGTTTCCATGGCTCCCAAACCTTCTTTACTTGCAAAATGTATTGCCTTACAATGATCTGCTCTCAAGTGATGAAAGAATTGTCCTGCTAGGACCGACCATGCTATTGCCATGGAAAAGTGCCAAATGTCTGTTGGCTGCAGAGAGAATTACAGTCGGCACATCAGAAAGGGACAGAGATTTACAGTGTGTGCTTGGATTAGCTAAAATTTCATTTTCTCTGTCTTTCGGGTCTTAAATTTTGAGATGAGTTAAGATATGGATTCTCTAGCAAGGAATAAGAGCCTGGGACCATGAATCAGGCCAACGCTAGAAGGCAGTGATAGAGAAAGAATGAAGATTTGGAATCAGAGCCTGGCTACAGGCCTAACTAACCTGTGTTTTGCACCTTAGGCTATGTTTTCTTTGTAAACTTGTCAATCAGTGTATAAAATCTGGTATTTGAGATTCTATGTAAATGAATCTCAGGAACATGGTTTGGGGCTGAGTCCCAGTCTCTTGGGGTTGTTTCACAAGATGTCCATGTTTCTTTAAAGCAAGCCAGTCAGTAGATTTGAAGGAGGGGCATCCAGGTTTCTCAGTCATGGTCAGAGACTCTCATCTGTGGGTTGTCACTCAAGATGCAGCTTCAGCAAAGGCACAAAAAGTGATGTCTTGAAGAACTCATCTTTATAACCTGCTCATCAGAGGAGGGTTATAAAGTATTGCAGTGAGCCATGATTTGTGAAAACCATGAACTTCTGTTGTAGCAGGACAATCAGACTGGGAACTCAAACATCAATTACTCCCTTTCTCTACTGCTCTCTGTAAAACTGTGTGTGTCTTTATCTTCTTATATCAGGAGAAAAGTATGTCTGCTTTTGAGTCTTCCATCTTTCATTTTTCAATCACTTTGTAGGTTTCTATTATAAAATTCTGCATGTCCAGAACAGTTTTAGCTCCCACTGGGAAGGCAGGGCTAGTTCCAGCAACACTCAGATGACCTATCCTTTGCATAACCTCATCCCTTAGGTAACAACACTTCCTTTTTTTTATTAAGAACTGATATTGACTGCCTGGTTTTAGTAGCCTCTCAGTCACCTCATTGTCTCCTTTGTCAAAGCCTCTATTACCAAGAGAGCAAATTTCTACATTAAATGTTCTCTGATTTGTATGTTGAGGATGTACATAGTTCTGGTTTCTAATCTAGTTCTACTGATATGCTTTCCCTCCCTGTGGTGGTTCGAATGAGATGTTCCCCATAGCCTCAAGCATTTGATCCCCAGCTGATCCTGTTGTTTAGGGAGGTTTAGGAGGATGGTCTTGCTGGAGGAAGTATGTTGCTGGAGGCAGGCTTTGGGAGTTTAAAGACTTGCTCCATTTTGAGTTGGCTCTCTGTTTCATGCTTGTGGTTCAAGATAAGAGCTCTCAGCTTCCTGCTCCAGACACCATGTCTTTTATCTAATATCATGGACTCTAACCCTCTGGAACCACAAGCTAAAATAAACTTGTTCTTTTATAAGTTGCCTTGGTCACAGTGTTTCATTACAACAACAGAAAAGTCACTAATACATTTCCCTTCTCACAATGGCAGTGTACTTATGAATCCTTTTACATACATCATTGGGGTTTTTTTGCCCATTGTCACTATTTGATAGCATATTAAAATTATAATCCACCCAGAGATTTTTTTAGAAGAATTACAGCTTTCTATTGCACAAATGCTTAAGCAGTTCTCTTTGCCTGCTGTCCTTTTAAAATTCTGCATCATATTTTATATATATATATCCAGGTAAGTCATTAGGAAGATGTCTGATAAAAATTCTTTTTTTTTTTTTTTGTTTGCTGAGAAATGACCCTGCTCTGTCTCTAGCAGCCACCCCAACAGTGTATCAACAGCAGTCTCTTTGCTGTTCATCAAATGTGTAGCATGCATTCTGCTGGGTAACTGTGACAGTTTCAATGAGAATGCTCCCCACCATGAGCTCATATATTTGAATACTTGCTTCCCAGGTTGTGGAATGATTTGGGAAGGATTAGATAATGTGGTTTTGGTCACTGGAAGCAGGCTTTGGAGTTTCAACACACTCACACAGCTCCCAGAATGCCTTTCTGCTCGTTGTCTGTGGGTTTTTTTAAGGTGCAAGCTCTCAGCTGCTGCTCCAGCCACCACGTCTTCTGCTTGCAGTTGTGCAACCCCACCAGAATAGGCCCTTAGCCTCTGAAGCAGTAACCCAAGTTAAACACTTTATTTTATATGTTGTTTGGGTCATGATGTTTTGTCATAGTAATAGAAAATAACTAACAGTACCTGAGGTCTGAGAATAAGTAAGACTCAGTCATTCCTCCCAGGAAGTTGACTGTCAAAGTGTTATTAATAATCAGAAACAACAAAAAGTTTATTTTTCTGAATTGTAAAGATGTCTATTTTGCAGTACCAACACGTCACTCACCATGATGGCCTTTTACATTGCCTCCCAAGAAGTTCATAGCTAATCTCAATTACCAATCACAGTAACCATGTCATCTCATATGGATAACATGTTTTTGTCTCTGTCCTCACCCACAGATATTGTTTAATTGAATTTTAACAACCTTATTTTATAGATAATTTTGGTGATGAACCCCCTCAAATGTTTTAATTTGTAGGTCGGGTGCCCTTTATATATAATACATAATTCTCTTTGTAGAATGTATATGTTAGAAGTCCAGTAAAGAACTGAGTTATTGCCAAAGTCAAATAACAACATAGATCATAATATATAGTATATAATCTCATGCAATTGCCAATCTCTTCATAACAATTGCTTGTACAACAACCTTCGGCCTCAGCTCATTGAGTTTTTTCTCATCATAGTAAAATAAAAGCCTTGTTTCTTGGTACCACTTAAACCATCTCGATTGCCTCTCAAGAAGACTAATTGTCTCACTTTGTCCAACAGAGTACTCAGCAATTGGACCCCCATGAGGCCAGCCCCAGGAGAGTGAGCATGATTTGAATCACCCTCATCAGTCTTGGAAAAGCATCCACTTCCTGGCCTCTTAATATTCAACCCAGGGAAAAACTCAATTCAAAGGGCTTTGTTTTTCTAACCAAGCTTCTATGTTCTCAGACACCTGCCTCTTAGTTGATCACTTCTAAATGTGAAAACGAAACAACTTAGAACCCCGTGAAGAAAAGGGATGTGGCTGACTGCTGGGTGCCCTGTCTGTGCATGCTGGGGCCTCTGACAGCATTCAGCTGCTTCAGCCTGAGCCTCAGTAGAAAAACACTCTTTCCTATATTCACTGCCCAAAGAGAGACCAGGAAACAGCTGTAATAATCAGAGTGGGAGGCAGGCACAACAGCTGCCAGCAGAGGCATCCCTTGCCACTATGCTGGGGCCACCACAGATGTAGTAATTAGCCTGGCCTCACTCCTCCTGAGCCCCAACAAAACCTCCAAATCATTCTCCACCTGCAAGCCAGGCAGCCACCCGCAGTGGGCTTAGCATTGTAAAAGCTGGTGTCTCACGTCCTTCCCTTGTATTGAGCTACCTGACACCTGAGGAGAAAGCCTGGGCCTGAACAGGGAGAGGGTCACCTCAGAAAACAGGGCAGACTGGGAACTCTGCACTTCAACCAGGACTCCTGCTTATCCAAGGCTATTTACCCTGTGGGGTCTGAATATTCTTGGGCCATTATTACTCTGTAAAATAAGAACTAGTGTTTCTTTAGATTTTATTTTTCTGTCCTCATCTTTCCTACTTGTGAACCAGTCACCTCTACTGGGTGACTATGGAGGACTAAGCCAGAGCTCCTTCATCTTGAAAAATATCCACCTTCCATATCTCTGTAAGACGATGAGACCATCATGTATGCAAATTAGTACAGTATAAGAATGAGCACCATAATCTATGGAGCCAGAAATATATTAAATCTACAGAGTTATGATCTGCCAATTTCTATTTATAAGACTTGAGAGAAATCTCAGAAATTTTTAGGACTTAGATTTGACTGATGATGAGGGTGATGATGATAACAGAGGCATCACACTAATTTCATAGGGGCATTCTAAAAATTAAACTGGTGGTGTATAATAAGGGCTTATGCAACTATGTGAACAATACTTCATAATTCTAGCTGCTATGATTATTTTGATACCTGGCTTCCAACAAATGTGTTTCAAATTCTAGTTTCCCTTGGTTTAATTTCTCTTTAATCCCCTCTGTTAATTTACCCTTAGAATTAAAGTAAAGGGTGAGCTTTGTTGATCTAAAAGGAAGTAATGGGCCTGATGTCAGAGCAATGACCCCAATCCTTCCCACTCTCCTCCCCCCCCCCCGCTCCACCCCCCATCCCCGCCTCTTGGTTCACCCTCTGCTGCTCCCTCTGAAGGTGGCTGGCTTATGACTAAGGGAATTTGCTCTCTCAGGAGTCTCCAGGAGACAATGTATTCAGCCTCATAATTACGTGCTTCTCCCCAATCACATAGCATTATACACCCCATCACCATGCTGCTGAAAAAAGCCCCAAATGCTAATTAGTCCTCAAATTATCATTGATTTGATTTGATGTTGAATAAGCTTTGCCATTTATATTTAGGCAGAAGATTCAGATTGGAGAAGCTCTCTCTTAGATTGGGTTTTAAATAACTCCTTGGGGCATGTCTTGCTTGTTCAGTGTGTTTATGTCAAGAAATCAGTCCTGCTGCTCTCCATGGCTGTAAATGAATGCTGGGCTGATTGAGTGCAAGGGAGGCATTCTCCTCTTGGCCACAGTGCACAGTGCCAGAGACCTGGAATGCAGAGATTCCTACCTTGCTGGAGACGGGGAAGAAAGGAGATAGACTTGGGTCCTGAACAGAAAGGAATAGAGTTTGTGAGTCATGCTCAGTAGATGTGTAAGTCCTTATTGTTGCAACAGACCTGCTCTTCACTGCCACTTCTAACAACCGGTGACAGGAACACCAGAGCCCTGCCATGTGAGGAAGACGCAGTGACGGCATAGTGAGAGAACCTGCAAGAATATCCAGGTCTTCTAGCCCTAAGCCCATGAGGGAATGTACCACATCTTCTTCCTACCTCTCATCCCATCCTTTCCTACAGCCACCTTTCAAGCCCCTCAGTCTTTACACACACACACACACACACACACACACACACACACACACACACACACCCGTTCTACATACACTGCCAGCTTCCAGCCAGCAAAAAATCCTCTGCGACTTTGTTTACAAAGCTAAACTGTTTGCATGTTTGACATTTTCCCTGTGAAAGTTTCCTCAATGTGATCATTTCACTTAAGAAAAATAAAGAATGTTCCAAAAGTGCATGTATTAGGTGACGATCTAACAACTAGCCATTACTAAGCAGGAACCCCGTAACCCTATGGATAACCTTTTTGAAACAATTTTCAAACAATGTATCAAAGCACACTTTCTCTGAAGCTTGTGTTTATTTCATTAATACCTAGGCTGGGCTTTGCTTGAGAAATCGATATGGACTTCACGGAATTTCAATTTCCCTTTTAGGATAACAAACTGTGCATGAAAGATGAAAGGGAGAGAAGAGACAGAGAGAGTTCAGGAAGAGAGTAGAGGTGGTTGGAAGGCACCTAGCCTAGAGGTGAAGCTGAATGGCCGCCACTAATTCAGTATGCAGGAGGTCCTGGGTTTAATAGCCAATACACCCACTGAGAGATGGGGAGGAAAAGGAGGAGGAGGAGGAGGATAACACTGAAGTACCAGGATGGCCCAACCTCATCCCTGTCTCCAGACCCCACTCCCACTCTTCCTGACTCTATCAATGGTGGCTGTGTGGGTGTGATAAAACCTAAAAGTATTAGAAGCAACCTCTAGCCCTAATTCTGATTCTAAGTCTTCCTAATTGAAGAAGACCTTTTAATGGTTATGAATGGGGTAGGGGTTGCACTGTTGGGGTGCAGTGCAGATGGGTAGCACATTAGGATTCTAGTAGATTCTAGGATTCTAGTAGCTCAGTACTGTCCACTGTTGTTGGCTCCATTATGAACTCTCTGGACCAGCTTCAAGGGAATGCTTGTCACCGACCCTAGTTGTCAACACCTTGAAAACTTATACCCCTCCAGGGGCAGTAAGTCACCAATGGCTGAGTGAGCAGGGGGATAAAGACTCAGCAGACTGAACAGACTATATTTAGGGATATATATGTATACACACACACATATATATGCATGTTATAACAGTTAATAAGCAATGAGGGTATGAATTTGGAAGAGGAAGGTGTAGAAATTAGACATCAACAAACCAAATAATCCAATTTTAAAAATGGGACACAGATTTAAACAGAGAATTCTCAACAGAGAAATCTCAAATGGCTGAGAAACACCTAAAGATGTGTTCAACATTCTTAGCGATCATGGAAATGCAAATCAAAATATTCTGAGATTACAATTTACACCTGTCAGAATGGCTAAGATCAAAAACATGAGTGACAGCTCATGCTGGAGAGGATGTGGAGCAAGAGGAACACTCCTCCATTGCTGGTGGGAGTTCAAATTTGTATGGCCACATGGAAATCAATATTGCAGTTTCTCTGAAAATTGGGAATTGACCTCCTTCCAAGGCCCAGCTATACCACTGTTGGGCACATATCCAAAGGATGGTCTACCATACCACAAGGAAATTTGCTCAACTATGTTCATAGCAGCTTTATTCATAATAGTCACAACCTGGAAATAACCTAGTTGCCCCTCAACCAAAGAATGGATAAAGAAAATATTTACACAATGAAGTATTACTCAGCTGTCCAAAACAATGAAATCTGCTACCAAATGGCTGAAAGTAGAAAAGATCATCCTGAGTGAGGTGACCCAGACCCAGAAAGACAAACACAGTATATATGTACTTATAAGTGGGTATTAACTGTAAAGTAAAGGATAACCTGCTACAATCCATTGACCCAAAGAAGCTAAGTAATGAGGAAGCCAAGTAACATGGTGGTACACATGAATTGCATTGTGAAATGGAAACAGAATAGAGATCACAGGTGTATGGGAGGAGAGGTCTGGATAAAATAGGTGGACATGAGGAACAGGAAGGATCAGGTTCAGGAAGGGATGGAGAGAGAGAGAGTACTGGAGAAACAACTGGAATTAGAAACATCTCTGATATAAGCTAGAAACTGAGTGAATGAAAATTCCCAAGAATCTGAGGGTGGACCAACTGAAACTCCAAGCAATGGGGAATATAGAGCCTGAAGCAGCCATCTCCTGTAACCAGAAAAGACTTTCAGCAAAGGGATTGGGGACCACACCCTAGTCACATACTGAACTACAATTTGCCCTGGATACTAGATATGCTGGGGTGAAAGTGGTGCAGAAATTATGGAAGTGGTCAACCAATGATTGGTCTAGCTTGAGACGCATACCATGAGAGAAGCCCACCCCTGACATTGCTTGGATGGCCAGTACCCAGAGACAGGATAGCCCAAAGACCTATGATAGGACCAAACATGACTGCTCCCCCCCCCCAAAAGTCAATGAAATGACTCCTAATGATATTCTGCTATGTTCATAGATTATTGTCTAGCCCAATTGTCATCAGAAAGGCTTCATTCAGAAACTGATGGAAAAAGATTCAGAGACCCCACAGCCAAACATTAGGCAGCGCTCAGGAAATCCTGCAGAAGAGAGGGAGGAAGGATTATATGAACCAGAGGAGTCAAAGACACAAGACAACCACAGAATCAATTAACCTGGGCTCATCTGAAACACCATCCAGAGCGCTTGTATGGGACTGACCTAGGCCCTCTGCACATATGCTACAGTTGCGGAGCTTGACCGTCTTGCGGGATTCCAAACAGCTGGAGCAGGGGCTGTCTCTGACTCTGTTTCCTGCTTTGGGGACCCTTTCCTCCTACTGGGCTGCCTGGTCCAGCCTCAATAGGAAAGGAAGTACCTATTCTTACTGTACCTTGATATGACATTGCTGGCCCAATCCATGGGAGGCCTGAAGAGAAAGAAAGAGGGGTGGTGGGTGGACAGGGGAGAAAAGACTGGAGAAGGGACCGGGAGGAGCGGAGGGAAGGAGGGGAAACTGATTGGACTGGGGGAAATAGACATAAATAACAAAAAAAGGAAAAAAGAGAGAAAGGAGTGGTAGATGGGAAGGTCTGGAGTGGGAAAAGGGAAAGGAGGAATATGCTCAGATTATAATCTCAAAAAATAAAAATACCCAGCCCTTTGGAGTCAGTGACATTCAACACTGTGAGACACTTGCTCCAGGGATCCAACCACCTTAGTCAGGCGTCACCAGCCTCCCTCTCAGTCTGAGGTCTTGCTTTACTAACCCCACATATCACCCCAAGACCCTCCTTGAAGGTTTGCTACTGACAACAATGCTAAACTGTGACACCTACTGTTATCTAAACAATTGGGTGAGCCGGCCCCCACTCCATGCCAGTCCCTAGCTTCGGTCCTCAGCATTTGACGCCTGGACTTCCAGCCCACACCAACCCAGTGAGTCTTGCTGCACTCTCCAGCAGCCATAAAAGCTCTGGAGGCCTTTCCCTTAGCAGCCACATTCTCCTGCTCCTGCCCTTCTGCCCGAAGATTAGTCAATAGTCCTTGGATAATTCATATAGTCCCCTACTCAATTTTTATTTTCTTCCTTTCTTTCTAATAAGATCAATTCTTTTTAAATTTTTATTACTTTTTTTTTTTTTTACTTTTTGGATGTGTTTATACTATGGCATTTATGTGGAGATCAGAGGACAACTTGCTAAAGTTAGGTCACACCTTCTATCATGTGGGTCCCAGGAATGAAACTTGGCTCATCAGGCTTGGTAGCAGGTATCTTTACCTGATGGGTCATCTCCCTGACCCTAACCTAAGCAGATCATTTCTGCTCATATCTCAGGAATTGTTCAAATGTTTCTTCCTCTGGGAAACATAATTCTAGCATCTAGGGGCTGAAAGAAGTACATTCTTCTTTTTATGTATTTTTCTTGCCATAAAAGTAACACCAGTTAAGTGCAGAAATTTAGAAAATGCAGACCTGCAAAAGGATACAATGAGAACTTCTCATATTCTTGACATCAATATTATGCCCTAGTTTTTTCTGTATATCTTCCTAGTATTTTTCATATACACATAAACTTGATATGCACAGCAAAAAAATAGCCTCTATGTACATGTCAGTTTTCAACCTTATTTTGTAATTTTGATGAACTACAACAGACTTTGCTGTTTATCTAATCCTCTGTGCTATCATTTGAGGATGCTAGTGTTCAGTTTTGTGGTGGTATTATAATTTATTTAATCTTGCTTGTGTTTTATTCATATGTGTATTTTAATTTCTAACATAGCTCTGAAATGCAGTGTGTGTTCAGTAAATACTTACTGATCGTATTTCTTCCATATTAAGAGAGAAGAATTCAAATTTTTCACCACCAATATATTGTTTCTAATACTAGCCCCATTTCTTGTCTTTATTGCTAAACATCACTCAGATTCATGGGTTTTCAGAAATATTAATTGCTGCCTAACCTATGCTGTCTGGCTTCTGCATATACACACTCTATACATCCTTAATACTGGGGGATTATCAATATGTGGTTGATCCCATCTTCCAGATTACCTCAACAATATGTATGTGTTGACATTTTTCCTTTTAAAATTCTTCTCTGCACCTGGCCCATGGCCTCATCTTCACTTTTTGAGTCACATATGTGCCATCTAATTATTGAGCCCAGACCCCTTTCTTCTACCCACCCTTGATATATACTTTCTATGTCCTCTCAGAGTTCATTCTTCAGGACCTTTTTTTCTCTATGAACTGTGTTTTAAATGTCATTATGCTTCAAATGATGACTTGTTTGCAAGAAACAGAAATGTATTCCAAGCAACCTTTTTCCAAAAAGGAAAAAAATTAATTATCCAGGGATTCAAGAAAGGGATTAATGATCAAGTACACTCAAGACAGAAATGACTGGACACCAAGAGCAATCAGATGTGAGGCTTGAAAAGGATTTATGGGTGGCAAATGCATGTCTTTATTTGATTCTTCAGTATATCAATGTGATTGCCTCTTACCCAGGCTTTCTTCATTCTCATCAGAGGAAATACATAGAGCTCCCCTCCCCTGCCTTTTTTTTGTAGAATGGAGAATTGAGACATTTTCCTGGTCTGAATTCTAAAAAGATAACCTCAGAACTCTTATTTGTTAGGTTTATATCGAGTGTCCACTGATGGTCCAATCAACAATCATTCAATCAAGTCATTTGAAACGATAGGGACTTGCATATATCATAGAGTGCAGCCAAGCAGAGGAAGCATGGAATCCTAGAAATGTAATATAAAGCCTATCCCCAGAAAAAAATGAGAGGGAGTATTGTTAAATAAATAAATAAAATTATGTTCATTAATGCCTCTGTGGACAATATTAACTGAAGAGTAATTTTGCAGAGTTCAGAAAAAAAGATAAAAATAACAAATAGTAAAAACATCTCCAAAACTTGTACATGCTCTGTGTGTGTGTTTTGTTCCTTTTATTCTAATGCCTGTTCACCAAGCTTAATTCAGCTTCCCAGGATGCAAAACAAAAAGATTTTCCAGACAGTATACCAAATATTTTGACTGCTGAAAAATGTGTAGTTCCAATTTTAAACGAATAATTTAACAGCTGGTTTTCACATCAGTCTTTTGTGAAGTTGACCTAAGTTTCCCTTCCAGTGTCTCAAAGTCTTCACATGAGAGTGCATGAGTGAAGTCTCTCTGGAGTCACCCATTGCTCATGGAGATATAATGATCAATCAACATTTGCCCAAGTAAAGACACACTCTGAAGCATGGTGACTCTTTGACTATAAAGACAGTGGGGAGAAGTCTTTTATATTCTCACCCCATAAGCCACATTGTTTGAAGTGTTTTCTCCTATGAGAGTCTGAGAACTATTTTTTGAGTTTGTTCTTCTCCTCTATAATTCAATTATATATTCCCACATATTGCCATGCAATATGTCTATGCATCTGAGGAAGGAATTTGCATGCCTGTGTTATTGGCTTTGAATGTGATCATGTGGCATGCTGTGGCCTATGAAATATTAGAAATATGTTTGGTCAGGAATTCTGCATGTGCCTGCATGATTTGACCTGATTCCTCTTATTGCTGCCTCCAATGAAAAAAATGCATATGCTATATAAGGGCATTTCTTCCATTTCAACTGAATGACAATAAGATCAATGAGCTGAGTTACACTCAGATGACCCTGCTAATCCTCAGTCCTCATGTAATAGGAGTAAGAAATAGAGATTTTATTCTTGTCTGAGATGTTGGGATTACTTATTATTAAAACAAAAATAGCTAATATGCTATCTAAAATATACTGTGTATATTGTCATAATTTATACATTTTTCTCTTTTTAAAAATTTTATAAACTGTCATAATTAATTATTAGCTCACTAGTCCCTGGGTGATTACTTATGAGAGTAAGAGGTTTCTGGCTGGTGGTACCCACCAGACTTTAATAATCACCTTTGATAAGCCATACCTCTGCAGCTCAGAGTCTTCTTCAACCATGAGCCTCTATAAACTTGGAAAGATGAGGAACACAGCCATATGGGATGAGACAAGATAATGTTTGGAGGATGCCTGATGGAGCAGTTTATTAGTGAGTGAATGCTCAGTGAAAAAAAATCCATGAGCCAATGGATGGATTTTATAGTCTACTCATTTGGCTGTAATATTTATTGAGTGCTTGCTGTATGGTAGCACATGTAGGAAGTATGGCAATGAATCAAATGGATAAAATCTCCTGCTCTGGTGAAAAGAAAGTGCTTATGAAAGAGAGACAGAACAGCTAAGTAGACAGGTAAGTAAATAATGGTAGGTAGAATTAATATTACAAAGAAAAATCAAGTCAGATACATAAGCCACTGACACACTAGCTAAACCATACACAATCAAAACGTATGTCTCCAAGAGGGATATTTCAGCATCTATTTGACCAAAATGAAAGTGTTCACCATGGAAACATGTGAGGAAGGAATATCTCAGATAGAGACCAACATAGTCAAAGAAAGGACTTGGATAGTTTTGAGAAGAGGCGAAGGTTGCTGGCTGGGTGGTAAAAGAGAACAAGAATTAAGTGAGAGATTGGGTTTCTCACTGAATATAAAGCTAATGAGCCAATGAGCATCAAAGATCTGCCTGTCTCTACCCCACCCCTAGTGTTGGGGTTTGTGTTGGTTCAAATGAGAACAGCCCCCATTGGCTCATGCATTTGAATGCCCAGTCCTCAATTGATGAACTTCTCAGGATTAGAACATATGGTCTTATTGGAAGAAGGGTGTCAGTGGGGATGAACACTGATGTTTGGAAATCCAACTCCAAATCAATCTTTCTTTCTCCCTCCCTCTCTCCTCCTTCCTATCCTCCCTCCCTCTCTCTCTCCCTTCTCTCTTTCTCTCTGTCTGTGGGCCAGGTTGTAAGTCCTTAGCTACTACTCCAGTACCATGCTCCATGCTTGTCTGCCTGCTGCCATATTCCCCATCATGATAATAATAGACTAATCCTCTGAAAGTGTAAGCAAGCCCCTAATAAGTTGCCTTAATTATAGTGTCTCTTCATAGCAATGCCACAGTAAATGAGATAGAGTTACAGTAGTATGCCATAATTCTTGACTTTCATATAGGTCTTGAAGAATCAAAACTCGGGCTTTTTTGCTTATGCAGCAGCCATTTTAGTGACTAAGCCATATTCCCCAGCCTTGGTGTTGTTCTTTAAGACAGGCTATCAAAATGTGTCCCTGTTGGCTGGAAACTCACTCAGTAGCCCTGGGTGACCTCAAATTCATAGTGATTCCCCTGCCTCACCTTATAAATATTTGAATCAAAAGTGTTAGCCACTGCACCTGGCTTTTGGTTCTCTGTTATCAATGTTTTTATTTGGCATACAAAATAATATTTCATTGCAATACTTTCATACATATATCATATTCTACTTTACTCATATTTTCCCACCATATGTCTCTCATCTGCCCTACTATTGGTCTTTCTATTCCTCAGAAATAGTCCTTTTTTGCTTTTTCTGTAATATATATTACATATTATAGAATGTGCAGAATATTTAAATGTATATTACATATTATTTAAATCTAGAGCTACTTATTTGAAATGTGATATTAGTATCTAACAGGTTAACCCACCAGACCCATCTGATGGGGAGCCCACCTGACAAGGTTGTGAGGTGACTAGCTATGGAAACCCCAATTATAGGTAATTTAGGGGAGCAGCCTCCAGTCACCACCAATGTAATGCAAGAAAATCCACTAAGGAGGCTAGGGCTAAACTTCTTCTATCTGAGGGAAAAAAATAATTTTCTATCTGACAGGTAAATAAACAAACCCAATACACTTCCTGATGGTAACTTTCTCTCTTCAATTTAAGAAATCTTTCCTCTTAAAATCTCCCTGGCGTTCTCTCCTGCCCAGCTAGTCATCTTCTCTCCCGAGTGCGTGTGTGTGTGTGTGTGTGTGTGTGTGTGTGTGTGTGTGTGTATGAGTGTGCGCGCACACACACACACACACATACTCACTCACTCATTGCCCAGCTCTTTCTGCTGTTCCTTCACATAGCTCTTCCTTCGTATCGCCTTGCTTTCACATCACTTTCTCCCCTTACACAGTCCAATACATCTTCTTCTCTTTCTGTCAACTCTGGAAAATAATATGTTACGTCAGGGCCCAAGCCATTCTTATAACATATGATAAGTCACACGGTTTTTCTCAGGGTAGTCAGGTCACAAAAAACAGCCAGTGAGAAAATGCTTGGCCTTGCAGGTAACTATTTCCCAGACAGAGGATGACATGGAAACTCAGGACCCAACAATAACAGTAGCAGGCTGAGCCTTGAGCAGCTAGGGTACATGCAGAAAGAGAATTATTACAGGGAATTATGTCTACCAAAGTTGCTTCAGTTTTAACCTTGATTCATCAACAAACAACACCTGGGATCTTTTCTTTGTGAATTTTATGCAAGGGCAGCTCAGTCTATTTTGAATTTGTTTGGAAGTCTAAATTTACTATCTTTGTGACTAAAAATACTATTACTTTCCTATGTCAGCTAAAAAAAATATTCTGGTATTTTTTTCTATACATCAGAATTATATAGATTAAACAGGAATAATCTTCCTGACCACCCACAACAATGAGCCCTAAGATGGAATACTTACTAGAGATAAACACACAAGCAGTGAGGAAACACCCATAGCAATTCTTTTTAGGGAGGAAAGTCGTGGCACATGACAAAGTCACAGACAGACTGGTTTCCATAGCCAGTGACCCCATGGCTTTCCAGGTGGAGCTTCCCATCAGGTGGGTCTGATGGGTGGACCTGTTAAATGAATGACCTAGCTATCACCTGCTGTATAGTTCCATGGCCTCCTGCAAGACTTGTAAGAACTCTCATCTTTTATGACTGAAGCTCTATACAATGAATTTAGGTAGACATTTTTTGAACACTATGCTATGTCTTCTACAGTTAAAAATCACTGTCACTGAGTATTCTACTACTTTTCTCCATTTAATTCCAGCAAAAGCATCTATTTTCCTACATAAATAGTAACTTATATAGGTGTTTTTATAATGTTCTCTCTATTACAATGAATTTTCTCTGTATTTTGTTAAAGGGTGCTACTTACTCCATTATTTGATCCTGTCCCAAACTTCTATTATATTGTCATTTTGTAATCCAAGTATCATAGTTATTTATCCAAGGTCATAGAGAGTGAGGGGATATTGTCTTAGTTATGCTTTTTTGTTTTTTGTTTTTTGTTTTTTGTTTTTTTGTTTTTTTTTTTTTTTTTTTTTTTTTTTTTTTTTTTTTTTTTTTTTTTTTTTTTTTTTTTTTTTTTTTTTTTTTTGCTGTGAAGATACCATGATCATAACAACTCTTACAAAGAAAACATTTAATTGGGGAGGCTCACTTATGTTATCAGAGGTTCAGTCCATTATCATCACAACTGGGAGCATAGTGGTATTCAGGCAGACACGGTGCTGAAGCTGAGAGTGCTACATCTTTTTTTTTTTTCAAGACAGGATTACTCTGTGTAGCTTTGGAGCCTGTCCTGGAACTTACTCTGTAGACCAGGCTGGCCTGAACACATAGAGATCTGCCACTGTCTGGCTGCAAGTCTTGCAGGCAACAGGAAGCTGACTGACGGTCACACTGAATGAAGGTTGAGAAAAGAGTGACACACTTCCTCCAACAAGGCCACACTGCCTAATAATGCCACTCCCTTCGGGGCCATTTTCTTTCAAACTATCCCAGATGTGAAATCAGTTTCTGAACACAAATTCTTCCCCTCTGCATCCTGTTCCCAACCTTAACAGATGAGCAAGAGAGTTTTTCACAGCTTCTGGGCTTTCTGGTAAAAGAGGATGATGCTTCAAAACAAAATTCATTGTCCTGGTTCAAAAAGAAAAACCTTCACCATCTAATATGTCTTTCTCTTTTGTCCAGTTTAAGATACTTTCTTAGGTTTTATTTATTGCTCTGAAAATTATTAACATGCCTGTTTTAGCCATTTCATCCAGTAAGTGCAAAAATAGGGGAGCCAAATCTGGGCTTGCATTCTGGATTTGCTTCTAACTTAGTTGGGTGACCTTGGAAGAGTCATCTAACCTCTCTGAGTTTCAAGGGCCTCATATGTAAAATGGTGATTAGCTTAGTACCTACCTCATTTTGCCCTAATGAGAAGTAATTGAAGTAATGCATCAAAATTGCTTAGCATGCTTTTATTAGGATTGCAAACAATGAGCGGCAGATGTTGTTATTATCAAAAATACTAAAAAATGAGTAATTCATCCAGCTAAGCCAATGTTTTGTTGAATGACTGAATTCTTACAGCTCAGATATGTGCAAAGATACCAGAGTTTGAAGTCATATGAAAGTGTCAATCTCTTTGTCCATCACTTGTAGTTAGGATGGACTTTGCTTGCACATTGCAAAATACCACCCATCTCATAGGTGGCTTATGAAGAAATTGGAAATGCTCTTGAAACAGTTAAGTGCTCCATAAGCGCAAAATACTGTTACTAGAATAAATATTAGTATTAAACTTAAAAATACTGACCTTGTATATCAAGAGATATGCAATCTCAAAGAGGCACTGAAGGTAAATGCTCACTCACTCATAAAAATGTCATTTCAAAATAACCTTCAAATATTGTAGTAGAATAGTAGTAAGAATACATAAATATCTTAAAGTCTAGACCACAAACATTGAAGCAATTTGTAGTTCAAGAATATCTACCCCTGTGTTTTGTTTTTGTTTTTGTTTTTGTTTTTATTCATTCTGCCCCAAAGTTTTACATCCAGGTGAACAGCCATTTCTTGAGTGTTGACTCCATGTCTGTTCAGGTTACTATGGGAACCATGAAGATAAATAGACCAGTTATTGGAAATCTGGCCAACTGCCAGGAGCTAGTGAGGTAATGGATCTTACAGAAGAACCTACCACCTCCACTTTACTTAACCAGCATAATTTCTAATTATAATATAAATATATATCTTAAACTCACAGATCTAAGCTGGCTTTCACCCCTCATCAAAGAAATTTCTCTTTGCAATAGGCAGAGTCCATTACACAAAATCACAACCCGTTCAAATTCAAAGAACAACTGAATGTGGGGGACCCAACCCCAGTTGATAGACCTACAATTTAACTTCTGAACGCAAGGTCCAGGGAACATCGCTAAAACTGTATGAGCCAAAGGACAAGAAAGTCTGTTAGAGACTCTGTCTCCTAGAAATGTCAGGAAAGCTTCACCCATATTCAACACTATGAATACCCAAGTACAATTTCAGTAGGCATACTAACATAGAAACACAGAAGGAAAACTTATGGGACTGCACCCCAAGACAAGACCCACAGAAAACTAAGAAAATGCTGAATACTGATGAAATAGTCTTTTCCAGGACTGAGCCCCCCCAGTTGGTTTTCCAAAACCAAGTGGTCAGACAGCCCTGAAATCATATACAAATAACACTGAATATATTCCTCAGGTTGTATTTATGTATTTATTTTCTCTCTCTCTCTCTCTCTCTCTCTCTCTCTCTCTCTCTCTCTCTCTCTCTGTATACCAATAACAAGTAAAGAAAAAAGGGACTATGAATTCATGGGGGTGGGGAGAAAGAAAGAATACATGAGAGAGGCTGGAGAGAGAAAATGAAATGGGAAAATGATGAAATTATATTTAAATTTTTAAAAATAAAAATGGAAAGCAACTGACACCTACCTTAGGCCTACAAATACACAAATGTGCATGCATGAATACATGGACCTGTATGCACTCATACACATATGCCAACCAGTATACACACACACATACCACATGCACGCTCCCCACAAAAATCACTTATAACATACATTCATGTTATATGTATCTTATTACCATTAACATTATATAAGAAAAATATATAAGTTTAAATAACATAATTATCTGAGGACCGTTCTGCATTTTAAAAGTTTATTTTTAAAAGTCACAATCAGTGCTGAACATCTGGGGAATACTTTCAGAATTCCACACAAATGCCAAGTTCTCGTTCAGAAGTAAACTTTGATGTTTGAAAATGAAATACAAAGAAAGCTACTTCCTGGAGGCAGAGAGTGCTTGTCTTGGCCGCTTAAGTGGCTTCTGGAAATCCTGTCCTTCATTGGAGGTCTCCCTGCTTTCCCGTTGGCTTCATGCCCATGTCCACACACTCTCCACCACTGCCAGCTTCCTCACCTCCTCCTCCTCCTTCTCCTCCTCCTCCTCCTCCTCCTCCTCCTCCTCCTCCTCCTCAGACTTCTCCTTCTCAGAATCCTTCACCCCTCACCACCGCCCTGCAGGCAGCTTTCTGAAGATTCTGATACTCATTTGCATCCATAATAATCATTCCATTTTTACAGCCTTTGGTTCTATGCTGCTCAAAAACTTTCAGTCATTGGTTTTCATCAGAATTCCAAGAGATTTGAATATTTTGTTCTCAGTTGTCCATCAGTGAGACCTTTTCTATGCTAAGTTTGGTGAGGAATGTGCCAATGAACAAGAGAAAGTCAGGCCTTGCTCTCAGGGAGTTCACAGTTCTGTGAGGTGGGCCAGATGAGAAAAGATGACATAAATGCACACTTGCACAAGTGCTCACAAGAGCCAGCTGGTAGAATCAGCCCACATGTCCAAGAGCAGATAAATCAGGAAAATGAACTTATACATCATACAATGGAATATTACTAACTCATAAGGGGCTGAATTCCTTAGTTATACAACCATATCAATAAACTTTGGAAACATTATCCCAACTGAAAGAAAACTGACACAAAAGTCACATGTCAGTTACATTACAGAAAGTGTCCAGCACAGGTAAATCTGTGGACACAGGCAGCAGGTTGCTGATTGTCAGGAGGGGAGGGAAGTAATTGATGAACGGTTGCCAGTGTTCTTGGAGGGGATGAAAAGGTTTTAGAATTAGCAAGAAGCAATGTTTGCCCAACATGGTAAATAACTTAATGTACACTTTGGAACAGTTGATTTGGGTCAGAGAGATGGCTTAGTGATTCAGAGCACATTCTGCTCTTGCAGAGAACCAAAGTTTAGTTCCTTGTACCCCTATCAGTAGCTCACACTGCCTATGACTTCAGCTCCAGGGGATCCAATGCCATCTTTTAAATATCACAGGCACATGCATTCATGTGCACATGTATACACATAAGCACACACACGTGCACACACATAAAAATGAAAGAAATTTTTTAAAAATAAAATAGGTGGTTGCTTGTATATTACATGGATTTGACATAAAATATTGAAATGTATGATCTGGAAAATGCTGGAGAATAGATGACATTCACTTAGTATGTGATTCATAGAGGAGATTCCTGGTATAGGCATATTTTTATTCATGCAACAAGCATTATCAGGGGTCCTCTGAACATCAGTCTCTCCTTTGAGTGCTGGGGGGACAGGCCATCTCTGTCCTTGGGGCAGACACATGAGTAGAGAGGAGACAAACAAAATTACAAAATTCTATATTATATGGAGAAATGTGTAATGGAAGAAATATGTAGAATAAAGCTTGGGAGTCCAGGAAAAAGCAAAAGATGGAAATACAAAGAGACACGCCATGTCACTACACCTTATTAAAATTTCCCTACTAACATATAGGTGATGCGTGATTGTCCACTACACACACACACACACACACACACTCAGACAACCTATATTTGTTCTTTTATTTATAACCCTCACTGGTATTGCTGTCAGACTAAAACTGTGACTTTATTCTTAGCAGATTCTTATCTACAAGATTTTAAAATAATTTTTCAAACAAATTTTAAATACTTTCCTTGAAGGTTTTATGTTAGTAATTCAGATTATAAATACCCACCTAAAATTACCATTTTAAAATTTAAATACAAGATTTTATAAAATATCCTGAAATCTAAGCTCAGCAATGATCTCATTACATTGTAGGCCAATATTTTTCGCACTGAATACCTCTACAATTTTATAATTGGAGTAAAGAGAGAAAAGTGGTATTTGCTTTTAGAAATTCTAATCACAGCCAATTTTTCAAGAATATTTCTACTTCATAAAATAAAATAGCATTGATTGTTATTAAGTAGAAGCTGTGAAAAATGAGAGATCAATCAAAGAAACGCATTCCTAACCAAGTGTAGCCTTATGCATTCATTAGAAAGCCTTAAAGGAAAGGGTTCCCTGACCCCCTTTGTTTTTCTCTGCCCTTCCTCACAAATCATAAACCCTTCCTATGATCCTCTATCAAAGGCTAGGAGCGGTTGCTCTCTGATGTGCTAAGACTATAACAGAAGAATAGAAATGTATACTCATTCTGGATTCTTGAAAGAAAAAGTCCTTGTCTCAGGAGGTTTTGCCTTCTGCTCTGTTGGGTCCTGCCTTTTTTCATGCCTACCTGACTCAGACCCTCTCTAAGAATGATTGTCGCAGGGTGCTTAGAGCAGCCATACCATGGGAATTTCAATCTCCAGAAGAATGCAGCACAGTTCGAATGAAGCCAGGACTTGGTTTGACTTTTTCTTTTTATTTATTAACAAAGTTATTTTTTTGGACAATTTTATACATGGATATAAGGCATTCTGGTTACTCATTCCACAATCTGATATCTCTCTCCCACACCATTATCCTCTCTCCCTGTAATTCTCCCCTCACATTTATATCTTTGTGTTTTGCTATTTGACCCACTGAGTTTAACCAGGGGCATTTATATAACCATGGGTTTGGGATTTATATAACCATGGAATGAATTAGAGCCTGGTAAGTGCATCAGTGGGTACAATATTAGAAAGAGTGTCTTCCCCGACTCAGAATCTACCAGTAAGCAGCAGCTCAGAGAGGAAAGGCAGGGCCCCCCTGAGACACTCCCCAGTCCATGCCTGGCTATGCAGAAGTCCAGTCTTATGTAGGCCACCATGGCCGTTGTGAGGCCATGATTGTATTGGCTGTGTCATACTGAGAAGGTAACGCTTCACAAATCTTTTTTTCTTTTTTGCTCTTTGCATCTGCCCTCTCTTCTATGATGTCCCCTAAACCTTGGGCACTGTTATAAATGTCCTGTTTGAGGACCACCTGTCACTCTTGGCACCCTGAGCAGCCATCCATTTTCGAATTCAATCATTCACTGCAAAGAGATTTCTCTGCCTAAGGTTGTGAGTAGCATTTGTCTTTGAAGGGATTTTGGTAACATGTCATAAATTTTAATTTTTCATTGACTGATATATTGGCTATAAATTAGTCACCATAGCTGTTCTCTCATCTAGAGCAGATACAACAAAATGAGCTAGAAGTGGTAATGGAAGGCTCCAACCTTCCCAGTTGAAGTTGTACGGTAAATGCTTGCTCAGATGTGGATGTGGCTACTCCAGTGGGAAACACACATATGAAGATCCTTTGAGAACAGAACAAGGTTTCGCATTAAAATTTTGAGTTGGTGTCCATCATTGTTTGCATTTCTTAATGTGACTCACCTTCTCTTCAGTTATAGGCAAGTAAGATGGAATGACTATTTCCAGTGTGTATCTCCTCCATGTTCTAGAGAATGATAAAGCTCAATAGATGTGTGCTAAAAGCTCTCCTTTTTCATTTGCAAACCCAAAGAGTTATGCACAGGTATTTTGGTATAGTACATGTGTGGTTGCTCATAATTTTTCTTCAATTTCCTACCAGATATTCTGGGCTTATACAGACCTAGGCAATGCTATTGCATTCCTCATTTATAAGTTATTGAATAAAAACAAAGTTTGCAATTTGAATCATAAAAATTAAGGGTTGGACCTTCATCCAACCATGGATGGAGGAAGAAGCAGAGATCCATAGCAAAGTACCAAGTCTAGCTCTTGTTCCAGCTGAAGAGAGAAAGGACAGAGTATAGGAGCAAAGGGATAAGGACCATGAGAAGGAGACCCACAGCAGAGATGATTGACCCCTGCTATTGGGAACTCACTGACTCTGAAATGACAGCTGAGGAACCTTCATGAAAGAAACTAAACCCTACAAATGTAGACAACAGTCAAGTGGTGTGGGCAGTTTGTGGAACCTTTTGCAGTAGAACCAGAGTTTATTCCTGGTGCATAAACTGATATCTCAGAGCCCATTCCCTACAGAGGAAGACCTTATCAACCTTGATATTGGAAGAGGAACTCAAGTGGATATGCCAAACTGAACGGACCTACCTTGGGATTCCTTGCCCTCCCTAGGGAATAGACGGAGGAGGGATGAGGAAGGACTGAAAGGAGAGGGAGGGGGAGCAGTGGTGGGTATGGAAAAAAAACTTTAAAGAAAAAAAGATTTAAAAAAGAAAAAAATTAAGGATTTGTATGAAGAGGAAAAAATGCTACATGATAGTCAAGCTTAATTTTACAGTGTTCTCTTTCTGATGTGCAGAATAAGACTTATCTATCTTTTAGAACAGTGTGCTAAAATGAATCCTAAACATTGTGTAATTAGAACATATCCCTAACATTGGTATGTGGGAAAACTGTGATGCAAAAGGGTCATACACTTAAAATTGACAGCTACATGGGGGCAAATCTTACACTCCAACTCAATTATCCTAATCCCCAGTTACATGCTCTGCAAGTCTACCCCATCATGCCCCATACCAGGAAGCAAGTAGAGACTTTATTATATTTTGAACCAGACAGAACCTTAAAGCTTATCTAAGACTTCATAAAAATCAGAACTGTTTATTTACATATGCATTTTATCGGAAGGGTTGAGTAACTTACCCATGATAGTTGAGGGAATAAATGGATGTTGAGGTTCGAAATAGATAGCCTAAGTGACTGCATCCGAACCCCTAGACACACACCTAAGAGGTGAGAGATATCCCTTCCATCAGGCCAAGTGAAGATGTACTAGTCTCTAAACCCTGGCCTGGGGACAAAACACAGCCTCAGTGGGCCACCCCCTGCCCAAACCACAATTGGCATCATCACACTGTCACTGCACAGGACCAGCCAAGCCTCTGGACAGACAACTGACTAAGAGCCCCCAGGCCTACAACTGACTAAGAGCAGACCAAGAGCTGGCCAAGAAAACTGAGGAAATAATGGGAAGATATCAGTGCAAGAATAGATACAACAATACAAAGATCAATGAGACACCACCAGAAGAAGCAGGTGGTTCTATAGCTTGAAGACCTGAACATAACAATGAAGAGGAAACAGAAGGAAATGACTTTAAAAACAGCTTTATGAAGCTAATAGAAGCCTAAAAAGAGGATATAAAAAAACTCCCTTAAAAATAGAAGAAAATACAAACAGAAAATTGGAAGAGATGAACAAATCTCTGACAAAAAAAAAAAAAAAACAAGAAAAAGAAACAAACAAGTGAAAGAAACATTTCAGGAGTTAAAATTTGAAATAGAAGCAATAAAAAAGGCACAAACTGAAACAAAGCTGGAAATAAAAAACTTTTTTCTAAAATATATAGAGAACTCAAGAAACTAGAACCCAAAACCCTAAATAACCCAATTAAAAAATGGGATTCAGAACTAAAAAGGGAATTCTTGACAGAGGAATTACAAATGGATGAAAAGCACTTGAAAAATTGCTTAACCTCTTTAGTCATCAGAGAAATGCAAATCAAAACAAATTTAAGATACCACCTTACACCTGTCAGAATGGCTAAGATCAAAAACACAGAGGACAGCCTATGCTAGAGAGGATTCTGAGCAAGAGGAACACTCCTCCATTGTTGGTGGGAGTGTGAACTTGTATAGCCACTATGAAATGCAGTATGGTGGTTCTTCAGAAAATGGGGAATCAATCTCCCCAAGGACCCAGCATTATCACTATTTGGCATATACCCAAAGGACTTACATTAACACTCCAAAGTCATTAGCTCAACTGTGTTCATTGCAGTATTGAACAAGAATGCTGGAAACAACCTAGATGCCCCTCAACTGAAGAATGAATTAGCAAACTGTGGTACATCTACATAATGAAGTACTACTCAGCAGTAAGAGAAAATGATATCTTAAAATTTGCAGGCAAATGGATGGTTTTCAAGAATATCCTCCTGCGTGAGGTTTCACAAACCCTGAAAGATAAGCACGAGATGTACTCACTCATTAGTGGTCTTTAGACAAAAAGCAAAGAACACCCACGCTGCAAACTGCAACCCCTGAAAAGCTTGGGATCAGAAGAAACTTAAGAGAGACATCCAGGGATTCCCCTAGGAAGAGAAAATGGAGAAGGTCTCCTTAGCTAATTGGGAGCATAGGGGTTTGAAAGCAAGAAGAGATGGGAACAAATCATGAGAGAAGATGATTGAGTGAGAGGAGCAACAATGAGGGAGAAAAAAAAAAGAGATGGAGATCTTAATAAAGGAAGCCAATGTGGGGGTGGAAAATGACTAGGTGCTATGATAACCTACAAGAACTCAGAGAATGTCCCTGTCTATGTCTCCAACTAATAGTGAAGGTGTTGCTAGACAGGACTTTCCCTATAATCAAATGAATAGCCACCCCAAGTGTCATCTCAGAACTTATATTCAACAATGAATTGAAGTAGAGGCAGAGATACATGGCTGAGCACTAGGCTGAGCTCCTGGTCCAGCTAGGAGCAGGGGAGAAGAGTCTATATCAGCAAGGGGATAGGGCTTATGAGGAAAATTCCTACAGTGATGGCTGACTGGAGCTCTGGGGAGTTTGCTGAATTAAGAACAGTGGAACCTTCAAGAAAAGGAACTAGGCCCTCCGAGGACAGGCAGCTGTCCACTGACATGGGCAGTATGTGGAGCCTCAAAGGGAGGGATCAGACTGTGTTTCTATGTGTGGACTGGTACTTTGTAGCCCATTCTCTCCAGAGGAACACCTAACAAAGTCATCACATTAGGATGAGGAAATCGAACTTGCCTGCAGTGGATGCTGAGCTGATCTTCTACGTTGGGACTTCTTGCCCTTTGTGGGGGGTTATGGGAGAATGGGGAGGAGGGAGGCTGAAAGCAGACAGGGAGGGATTGGGGGGGAGGGAGGGAAAGCAAGGGGATACATGGGTAAAAAGGACTTTATTTTCTAAAAAAAAAATCAAGAGAGAGAGAGAAATAGATAGCCTAACTCTTAGGCCCGTAACACTAATTCCTCATCTATAACATCAGCAGATTTTGTTGTCTTTTTTATTGCAAAGAAGGCATCTCAGTGTTTCTATTGCTACAAAGAGACACCATGACCACAGCAGGTCTTATAAAGAGAAACATTTAATTGAGGTTGGCTTATAGTTCAGAGGTTTAGACCACCATCATTATGGTGAGAGGCATTGTTGCATGTAGACATGGAGGTGGATAGGTAGCTGGGAGTTCTTCTTCTGGATTAGTAGGCAGCAAGAAGAGAGTGACACAAGGCAGGGCCTTGAGCATCTGACACCTTGAAGCCCACTCCCAGTAACACACTTCCTCCAGCAAAGCCACACCTACTCCAACAAGGCCACATCTCTTAATAGTGCTACTCCCTATGAGCCTAAGGGCGCCATTTTCACTCAAACCATTGCAGAAGGTCACATGAAATATGAGAAAAAGCTTATAATTAAGGTCAGTCAGATATGATTTTATGACTTTTATATTACTGCAAGCTAGCTATGCACCAGAAGAAAAATTTTTTTTTAATCTGAGGAATACCTAATTGTACCTTAGTTACCACTTATCTAGGATGCATGAGAGTCCCCTGATTATTAATATTTATCTCTGTCTTTGGAGACTATAAAGAGTGGAGCAGTCTATAACTTTTATGTTTGCCCATTTTAAGCATTTAAGGTGTCTGGGAAAATAGCACTTGCCCAGTAAATGAATATCTTTCTGAATGGAAAGGAGCATCAGCAAGTTATTCCTTAGCCTCAGCTTCATAACTTTCTTTGATGAAAGATTGTAGTTGATTCACAAGATCTTATTCTATCCCTGAGATTCTGAGAAGACTGCACTCTGGATTCCAGAGAAATAATGTGAATTCAACTGTTTTGAATGGCCTAAATCAGGACCTCTTAAACTTATCTACTTGAGCTTCCTTGCCACTCAAGAAACTTTTGCATGATTACAGATCTCCAGGCATATAAAATGGGTATACAAATCAAACATTTACTGATAATAAATTATAAAATATTTATTTTAAAACAAGGCCCTGGTATACATGTAACTTTACCACCCATTAAAGACAAAAGCAGAGTCACATACTGGTGAATCAGCTATGCTTGTTTAGTTTTACACAGACAGACAGACAGACAGACACACACACACACACAGTATTACTCTTGGCTGATTATTCAATGCTGCAGGACATAGACCATCTTCAATGTTTAATTGACACTTTGATTTTATTATCAGAAATTCTGAGAATGCTGCTTTGCATAAATATGCAGTATAAAACGACAAAAGAATGTTTAGAAATTCTGTCCTAATCAATTCATTTAATGATTTTTTTAAAATGAAATTTCAGTCATCAATTCACACAGCAGTTTTTTCTAAATCACTCTTTCTAACACAATGCAATCCAATGAAATATTAATTCAATACTTACAAACAAGAATGCTGGTAAGAAAATATTGTCTTTTTCTCTGACTAAACCATTATACTTCTATTTTTTTAAGGACAACTTTGTAAGTACAGTAATCACACTGAAAATCTTAGCATCCAGTAGTCTAGAATTATAGACAAGGCATTTAAGTCACGTTTATTAGCAGTGAGTGGTATAAGGACACAGGTCATAGTACTGAAGATGCACATGTCTGTTCAGAATCAAAGTTACAGTGAAATGACATGATTGCCACATAGGTGGGCAATGTTCAAATACACTGAATTTTGTGTGCTTTTGGTTTTAAATTTTTGGCCATTGTATATTCAGAAACCTCTTCTTATTGTCAAACTTTCTCACCAATCCACATTCCATCAGAGAGTCCCATGTGTGGTTGTGACACACAGTTTGAAAAGTTCAGATTCAGATCTACACATATAAAGACATTTACACTGGAGTTTCTAGCAAACTAAAGTCATAAAGATAATATACTTATAAGTATATATATAAGTTATATATAACAGGAGAGGCTAGATTTCTGAAGGGAGCTGCAGAATGGCTCAGTGGTTTGAATACAACTTTGCTGCACAATCATGAGGCCCAGAGTCAAATCCTAACATCCACACAAGTTGAGCATCCTACAACTGTCTATTCTTCTAGCTCCAAGGGATCCAAAGCCCTCTGTTGGCTCCCATGTGCATACAGAGATACACATCACATACATACACATGCACATACACTCTTGTAGATACATATTTACACAAAGTGAATTAAATCTTTAAAAAATATGATGAATTGGGGGTGATAAATATTTGGATAACTAAGAGGCAGCTGATCATGAATAAGCCTGTAAGATGCACCTCCATAGTCAGCTTGGCTTTATGACATCAGAGATTCATTCTGTGTTCTCTGAACATTGTTCTCTTTTCTGATTGTCACACCCATCTTAAACTGACATTTCCACACAGAGGTCACCCTGACTGTGCAAGCTCCATAGTTTAATAATAAACCCAACATCATTAGCCTCTGGATGGCATTATTTCACTCAGTTTGCCCTCTATCCAAGCTCATAGCCAGAACAGACGTTCTGGTGCATCCTGCACTGTCCTGAATCTTTCCTCATCAAGACACATTGATCTCATTTCCTAATTATCATTTCCTTCTTTCTTTCATTATCCCCACATAAAATCCACTGGGGCCTTTAAATTGGATTGTTTAAACTGTTGTGATTCTCTCTTATGTGATCTCTCAGATTTTAACAGCGACTGCTCAAATCTTGTCTACACAGACCCTCTAAGATAATAAACTGACCATATCATTTTCAGTATAAAACTTGTCCTATTTCCTTCACTGTTTTGCTTAAGCCTATTTATAATCCTGTCATTTAGGATTTAGCCCCCTACCCTTCTTTCACCACCATACACCCATAGCCTTCTAGCTGCAGCAAATCTCCTAGGAGCCTGGCAAAACCTGAATATTAGGGCAGCTGTCCATGGTTCTGATTCACTTATTTTATTTTATTTTAACTTCTAGATTAAAAACAAACAAACAAACAAAAAACACTAGGCAACTCTTTCTTTGTTAGCCAAATGCTCTTGAAAATTTACACTTTCTTTGTTTTTTATTTTATCTCCTATAAAATGTATAGTTGTACAATAAGGACCAGGCCAGCCTCATATTTGTAAACCTGGAACATCTTCTACCTTTCTTTTGTATTTTTAATATTCAGAAAATAAAGAGAGAAGAGGCACTGGTACATCTTTATTTCAACATGTTTTAGTTGATTTCTAAAAACATTTATTGATTATCTGTCAGGATACTGGCTGCACTGAGCAGACATTGGACTAAGATGGGGAAAGAGTTTATTCCTCAGAGAGCTCTCAGTAAAGAGAAGAATGAATATGTAAATAAGAACTTAGACTGTGATATGACCAAGCAATAGAGAAAGTGTACAAATGGAGTTCACAGAGAATGAAAAACTATGGGTGAGGAGGCTTATTAATATCTAACACTATAGTAACTACTTAACACACATTGTCTCATGAAGCACTTAGAAAAGCTTCATAAAATAAAAATGCATCTATAGTCCTTGTTTTAAAGGTTAGATATTGAAGCACAGATCACCAAAGTGAGCTTTTCCAAAGTCACATGACTGCTATATGCTGTAGACAAAATTCAAACCTGGGCTTTAAGATTCTAGGTTTAAGTTCCTCAGCCCATTCACATGTGAGGCTTGGGTGATGAAAACTATCAGTGAAAGCATAGAGGCCACGGGGGAGGTCAAGGTTGTTTCAGTCCTTGTAAGGGGAGTCATCAAATGGAGTTTTGTTTTAAAATTTTTATTCACTAGTATATGGATGCTTTGTCCACATGCAGTATCCACAGGGGCTAGAAGAGAGCATCAGATTCCCTGAGTTACAGGCATTTATGAGCTGCCATGTGGGTTTGGGAAATTGAACTCAGGTCCTCTGGAAGAGAATCCATTGTTCTTTACTACGGCCATCTCTCCAGTCGCAAGTATTTGGTTTTAGAAAGTGATCATTAGTGTATTCTGGTTCCAAAGTCTCTAGACGTGGAGAAGGGATACCTAGAGCTTTTGTGAAGAGCTGGATGGATATGTGGCTTTCCCAAGCACAGTTCACATCTACTGCTGGGTTTCCTGACTTAGGCTCTTATCCTCTTTCAATCTCACTGCACTGGAGGCACACCCAAGCATTAATGGAAAATGGCTGGACCAGAAATCAAACCAAAACAATGGATGGGTATGTAGAATGATAGTGTATTCATCTTTTACTATTCCAAATTGGTGTGGTTTATGCCAATCAATAATGTTTAAAACATATTTTAAAAACATGCTGGGCAGTGGTGGCACATGCCTTTAATCCCATCATTTAGGGGGCAGAGGTAGGTGGATCTCAATGAGTTCGAGGCTAGCCTGGTCCACAAAGTGAGTTCCAGTACAGCTAGGGTTGCTTGTTACACAGAGAAGCCCTGCCTCAAAAATCAAACAAACAAAAACAACAAATGAACAAAATTTAAGTTGAATCAATCAATCTTGTCTGAGCTCATGCTTCCGTCAAACTTTGAATGGGTGTCTATGTGAAAAAAAGTACAATTCCACACCCCATTTCTAATGTGTGCCCACATTAAAACAAAGACTATTTACTGAGCAGTTATTAACCCTCAGTCAATATGTTGTGCTTTACACACATGTAATCACACTTAAATTTTAACTACTTTTAGCAATCTTGTGAGTTGAGGAAATTAATCCCTTGTCTTCATGAAGATAAAATTAGGGACCAAAAAAAGTACAAACTCCTTGACGCAGAGGCTATGGGGAAAGAGGTATTTTTTTTTTTAGTCTGACTGATTCATAATCTCTGGATGATACTCCTCATTAAACTCACTTCATTGGAAGTAAGAAAGCTTGTTCTCCCAGTACCCAGTCAGGGAAGGAGAACCCACATTAGCAGGGATAGAAATATTGATTTGGAAACCAAAGCGTGAAAACTGCATGGGGGAAAGATCTGAGTGGATGTTGTTTGGGGAGGGTCCGGTTGGCACTGATCCCCATTCCCACCTTTTCCTTCCCAAGTCTGTCCACAAAGGTTCAAATCCTTCCTGATGACCCCAGTGATGCCAGATTAGATGGACTCCACCAGCTGATATTACTTTGTCATTACATGTATCCTGTCTCAGAAACTCTTAATGTATGGTAAGAGATGGTTCTAGAATCTTATTTTAGCAAACTAGCTGAGACTTGTTTCTTCCTGGATCAAATAGATAAAGGAGGAGAAGTCTTGCACTTCCTTATTAACCCTCAGGTTTTCAGACTGTGTCTCACAAATCTTGAGGCCATAAGACTCTGGGATAAGGCCCTTTATTCTTCCTTCAACTTCTGCCATAACACTTGATTTCTTGAAGGAAAAGTGTCTAGAACTAGGTGATATGAATATGAATCTACCTTTGCCACTTCCTGGTTGTGGGACTTGGCCAAGCTACAGTGGGCTTTGTCTCCTTTGCCTTAAAATTTAAGTAATCATGGCACTTAGCTGAGCTCATTATGGAGTTATTGTGAAATTAGAAAAGACATGTAAAACTGTTAGAAAATATGACAAAATATAAACATAACTGAGTAAATGTTATCATTGTTTCTCATATTAGACTTTAGTTCACTTTAAATTTTCATAACTACAGAGTGTCTTTGAGATAACCAAATATTGCATAGGGAAAGAGTTGTGTATATTCAGAAAAAAAAAGTTCCTGTAGAGCTAATCAGAATTCAGTCTCTGTTTCTGATGATCATTCCTTTAGACCACCCATGTGATCTCTTCCTGCTATCTCTGGTGGCTGTGAGAAAAGCTTCTGTACTTTTGGGCCTTTTATTGTCTCCTCCAGAAATGAAACTGAGTATGCTATTTTGTTTCATGAACTCACACAGGCTGAGCTCGTTTGTAAAGAGGGGATGTCAACTAAATAAATGCTCCCACAAATACTAGCCTGTGGCAAACCTGTGGGGATGATTAATGTGTAATCTTCCATACTCCAGAACATACATACATAGGAATACAAAGGGTTCTGGAGTATGTAAGAGAGAAAACTAAGCAAGCCAACGATCAATGTTCCGTCATGGCTTCTGTGACAATTCTTACCTTCCTCAATTTTTGGCTTCCCTCAATGGATTGTGACCTGGAACAGGTAAGCCAAATAAATCCTTTTCTTACCTATTTACCTTTGTCCATGATGTTTTATGACAGCAATAGAAACTTAACTAGAACAATGAGTCACCCAAAACCCTTCCTTTGTTACTGTTTTAAGAATACCATGGCCAGTTGTGGTGATATATGCCTTTAATCCTAGTAATGGGGAGGCTGACATATGAGGGTGGCCAGCATGAGGCCGGTCCAAGCTATGCGGCATCTTGTCTGTAACAGAAAGGGAAGGAGGGAGGTAAGGAAAGATGTAGAAAAGGTGTGAGCGGAAAAAGAGTGAAGGGAGGGGTGGAGAAGGGAGAGAAGACGGGAAAAAGAACATGGCACTCAATTCAGTAAAATGCTGGTGCCAAAGCCCAGAACATGTCTGTGTGATCCTATCCTTTCTACCCGGGAAATCTTCAAAGTACAAAGCAGTTCAGATGTTGATGAATCACAAAGGCCTCCCTTAAGCACTCAAATTAAAGCAGCATCTATAGTCATGGTTTTATTTTATTAATTGCAATTACTGTTCTCTAAGATTATTTTTTATTTTTTCATATATTCTCTTTCCTCAACTATATGTGTAAGAAGAACAAATGTATATGTCTTGATCTTGCTATTTTTTTATACTGATACTGGAGTCTCTCTATACAATGTATGGATGTATGAATGGATGGATGGATGGGTGGATGGATGGATATGGGTGGATGGGAATGGATGGATAGAGATGGATGGTGTATAAAGATGGATGAATAAATGGGTGGGTGGGTAAATGAATAAAAGAAATTAAAGGATAACTTTGTGCACAGCAGGGGCTAATCTAGGTTTGTAGACTTATACTTTGAAATGCAGATGAATATTATCAAGGGCCATATGAAACATGCTGAATCAAAGAATGAGGCACAAGAACTCACAAGTCTAAGAAGTGTAAACACAGCCCTGACTTAGAGAACGAGCTCACCATCAGGATTCGGCAGCAAAAGACACTGTGGAGATAGTTCCAGTACTGACAGACAAAAGAGTGTAGCTGCCAGGGATTATATGGGTTCTAGAGTGGTTCTTGGGTACAGGACAACAACAAGTGTAAAATGCTTTGTGAACTCTCAAGTGCTGAGGACACACAGGTTCTAGATACTACTAAAGACAGACAGAAGATGGAAACATAACTGCCTTACCTATTCCTTTATATTCAGCTCTCATTGACCACACAGACACCTCACCTGTTGAGGAATCCTAGAGCTTATTAGTGTAGGGTATATAAAGTGGACACTCAGAAACATCTGGTTAATGGAAAATAATATTTTAAAAGAAATAACCTCTTTTATGAAGGAAACTTGGGATGAAACCAACCTCAGTCACCACTTCCTAGCAGTGTGACTCAGCAAGTTGTTTAATTTTTCTGAGCTCCACCATCCTCAACTGTCAAAACAAAAGTACTTCTCTGCTCACAGGGCTGTGTTGAGGACTGAGGTGACTCAGGAGGAAGCAAAGGAGCCTCTGAACAAAAAGCAGATGATCCACATGACTCTGGGACAACAGAAAAGGGAAGATAGCTGACCACTGAGGATTTGTAGTGGCATAGTAGGAGATAATATGGCACCATCTCCAACCATCTCACCATCTTCTGGTATTTCAATAAAGGAGGAGGAACCAGCTTACCCTCAAAATAGAAAATATATCAGCACTGACATGTCACAAGAAGAGAGGAACTGGATGGTTGGCTGAACTGAGTGGCTATAAAGAAAGAATTTCTTTTATTCACTGGAAGATGAAATTGTGTGTGTAGCTTAAAGTTACTCTAAGGAGTTAATAGGACCAAGTCTTTCATCTGGAAAAGAGACATAGTAATAACTTCCAGGATTGGCACAGTGGTTCAGTAAGGTGATGTGCGTAAAGTTTAGACAAATAGAAAAGTATTAAATACACTGACGTGATCTACCACACTTCTTTCCCTCCTGGCCCTTTCCCAGGTTGGTTGGGTCTCCTAGCCTCACAGCCATGTTACGCTGTGGCACCCCTGCTGAATGGCGATCAGTGCAGGCTAGAGACCTTTTCATAGTGCACTGTGCTGCCAGGGTTGGTCTCCATAGCACAGGTCTGATCTTGTCACTTCCTGTTCAAATGCTTTTCATGGCTACTCCAAGCAGCAGCATTTGTCAGCTATGAATAAAACTCTCCCAGATCTCCCCGAGCTTGGAAGTCTCATTACACTACCACTTGGAACAGCCTATTTCCCAACTGAGCAAGGCTACTCAACAGATCCCTGTGCCTGCCACCCCTCCCCGGCCACCTATAACATCCTTTGAAGGAGAATTATGTCTGCTTTGGAATACAAAGAGCCACACAGGAACATTTCATCCAATGTAGTTCAAATTAGAATCTCTGGAATCAAAAGCGAGAGATTTTCACCAGTATGTGAGCTTCTCATGAAAACAGGACTCCCTTGGCAATGCAGTCAGCAGGGGTTCTCCATTACCAGTCTCGGGTGTTCCCCTAGCAGAACCCTGCTTAATTTCTCCCATTTCTTCTCTTCTAACAGGGCTGTCAGGTACCTTCCTTCCAATAGCCTGTCAAAAAGTGCAGAAATCTGACGGGGCTCTGCTTTACTCTCACCTTCCATTTGTCTTAGCAGTGCAATGACTCCCCTGCTTCCCCTTTATCCAGGGGACCTGAGATATATCTATCCCACTCCATCACAGTTGGGAGGCCCTCCTGCTCCTATGCTCTGTCCTCCCCATCCCACTCACCACCCAAGGGGGCTCCACCTCACAAATTTCTTTCATCTGTGTCCAGCTTCACCTCTGACCTTGGCTTTCCTGGGTTGCCAATCTGTCCTCTTCCTCCCCCTCCCAGGTCAATGTTATAGATTTTTGCTGCTGCCAAGAACAGCTTCTGGGGACCTAAGAGATTGCCTGTCTGGCTAGAATAAAGCCATAGATGGTAAATGGCTCTTTTCACAGGTGCAGCACAGGAATGAGAAGGTAATAGGGTGTCCACAATTGCTTAGGCCCTATTTGCTATCCTGGTGAAATGGAAAACATTTTGATTAGGCCAAACTGGATGATAAATCTGGGAGTTCAGCCCAGAAGAACACCAAATCCAGTTAGTTTCTGCAGCAAACAAATGGGCAGGCAGCCATGCAGCCTGATCAACATTTTCCTTGGCTTAGAAACAGAAACTACAGTCCCTGTGTGAGCATCCACTGGTTTTGCAAATGTACATTATTAGTTACTACCCTGTCCTCCACAAAGGCCGTTCTGAAGATCCAGCCATGTTGTGGAGTAGTGTTCTTTTAAATCTGTTATTCATGATATTACAGCCTTGGAGATGGAAGGCAATCTATGGAGGTGTTTAGGCAGTCAGGTTTGACTTGGTTAGCTCCATAGTGTTGGAGCTACTGTTGCAAAAACCATTTTTACATGGCACCTTGATGCAGGAGACAGTCAGAAATTGAGTTTCTCTGGGTCACCTTCTTCAGAAGCTTGAGATTTGAGAAGAGCCCTTGAAATGAAATGACTCATTCCCATCACCACGCATGTGCAAGTCTCAGGTCTATTGTGTACAGAGAAGTGATCACAGACTTGATTAGCTCTGCTTATGAGGTCATCAGGTTCACTGGCCCAGACCTGTTATCAGGGCTTATGTGATAAAAGGAATGTTATTTAAGCACACTGGACTCAATCTTCTCCCACTAGAAAGGAGGGAAAAATAACACAAACTGCCTATCAGAAGGAAAAGATGGAAGACACGCATGATGTATTTGAACTCAGGAACCCGTGGGGACATTAGCTGAGCAGGGATTGCCTAAGGTGAAAACAGATCAAGTTGGAGTCAGACTTGAGACTACCCTTGATTCTGCCATGTCTTAGCTGTTTGACTTTGGGTGACATACCTAACCTTCCCCTCCCTGGGGTTTATGATCCACTCCATTCTATGACTCCCTAAATTGTTTTGAGTATTAAATACATGACAGGAAAGACATTTTAAAAGAATGATGGTGATGTGGTTGGAGGGGGCAATCAGCATCAATCACCTTGATCTTGGTGCAAGGCTGGTAAGAACCAAAACCAGAAGCTTCCTAAGCCACGTAGAAAGGGAAATCCTCTAATGTTTAAGAACCTAGTAATTATTACACCCGGGATGAGAGAACTATCGCTGTGTACAGTTCTAAGATGCTGGTTTTCTCTCTGTCTCTGCCTCCTTCTTCCTCTCCCACTCTCTGGACCTCCTCCTTCAGGCTCCAGCTTCCAACAGTCAGCCCCTAAAGCCATAATCTTGGCAGCCTCATTAATAAGTCCAGATCCTAGCTAAGTCCCCAGGGATGACCATCCTCCAAGGTTTCCGTTCCCACCAGACTCAGAGTCAGGGCTCTGTAGTACCACCTCATTGAGCCCCTCCATCTCTAGGGCAGATAGTGGTTTCCTACACCTGCTACTTCTGGGATGCCTCACCTTTATTTATTCCTCCACTGGTCCTTCTTGTCTGTTGTGATCGATTCCTTATAGAGATTCCATTTTTTAATCACCCAGCATGTGTTCTATATCCAACAAAGCCTGAAAAATATACCTATCAACTCTAGGAAAATGTTGGTTATGCATCTATTCATTTGTAGTAGTACTAATTTGGGTTGTATTTGGGGTTGAGACCCAGAACCAAATATCGGGGGAAGGCTGAAATATCCGAGAGATGAAGCATCACAGTCAATTCTCACCAAACTGTCTTGCAACTTTCTCAGCCTCACTCCTGGTCTCTTCTGCCTATTGCTTCTGTCAGTCACTTTTGTTTCTTCTGAGTTTCTAGGAGCCCTTATATACCCTATCCCATCAGGTTAGGATTAAAGGAGTATAGCCTTGAACTCACAGAAACAGAAGTTCTGTCTCTGGAGTTATGGGATTAAGGGTGTTGGTCACCACTCCAGCTTTCCCTGTGCTGGGATTAAAGGTGTGTGTGATTGACTCTCAGCTGTTTATCTTTGTATTCAAGGATTTTCTGAGCTGTCTGCCTAGGATTTTACTGTGTGCTTTCTCCCCTAATATTCAAGTTTTATTAAGTATGTAATATATATCCACATTCATTGAATTAAATGAGCCTTGGAGGTGCTAAACAATATACTCAAGATTGCAGAACTGAGAAGAAAACTGAGTGTCTGAACTCAATCCAAACCTTGACTTCTAGATCAGTCTATGCTTTTTACACTGACCCATGAGGCTCCCTTTAAGACGAGAGAAGAGGAAGTTACCTGTCCCTAGATCCTGGAGAAATTCATTGTAGCCATTTAATTAAAAAAAAAAAAAAAAACTTTTTGTTTCAGTTTTCTTGTTGCTGATAGCCATCATGTATGTTTGTAGCTAAAATTTGCTTTTTATAAGTAGGCAATGATAAAGTTAAAAGGAAATTAAAGATGAAATAGACTATAGGTTAGTTCTGCCCTTAACTCAGCTCTGAGGCCTGAGGCCTCAGCCGACACATCCTCTCTATTTTTTGTCTATGTCTCTGTCTTTAAACGAGGGTTTGGAGATTCAATAATCCACTATGCTTAGTGAAGTTCTGTGGTGATTTCTCTTCCCTCTACAATGGCACCTTCTTTACATACAAAACCTTAAATCAGAGTGAATAAATGAAGTCTTTGGCCTGACACTCCTGAAGGGCTTTCAGTGTCTGAATTGTAATGGATAGCAGAATATTTGGCTAACACAGCAGAAAGGTGTGTGGCCCTGATTGAGACAGCCCAGGTGCCATTAGGAAGACTGGAATGCTGGTGGCTGACAGTTATCCATCTGGGGAGATGTCATGGAAAATGTAATGGCAGAAGAGGGTTCTGAGTGAGGGCAGCACCTGGTTGTTGGCCTCCACATACACACTGAAAATCTTCCCTGCCTCCCTTCAGTAAAAATTTGGGAGATTGACTTCCTTGCCAACATGTGATATTAGGATGCTGCTTGTGCTTAGGTCTTGATCTTAGAAGTGACAGAATACTGGCTTTTGGGATGGTCCCCACTCAGGCCTTTGCTTCTTTCTTAGTTTGGAGAAGTGGTCCCCAGCCCTTTTCTTTAGTGTCACTGCTTCAATACCAGCATCCAAATCACAATCCCAACCTCCCAAGATCCAGGCCACTGAGTCTGAGCCAAAGTCCAGTGGCAGAAATAATCAGCTTCCACTATAGGCTGTGGTATTGAATCTTGTCTAACTCACCATCTGCCCTTTAGGGGGACAAATATTTGTTTAAAAAAGAGGCCTCACATCATAGGCACAAACCCATTTATAACTTTGTCCTCTGCTGCCAATCAAATAAAAGAAATAGAAGTCTGGCCTGGTGACCACACCTATAACCAGAGCACTGTGAAGGCTGATGCAGGAGCATTTCTTCAAGCTTGATGTCAGAGAGAAAGAAGGAAAGGAAGGAAGGAGGGAGGGAGGGAGGGAGGAGGGGAACAAGGGAGGAAAAGGAAGAGAAGAGGAGAGGAGAGGAGAGGAGAGGAGAGGAGAGGAGAGGAGAGGAGAGGAGAGAAACAGCCAGAAAGATAAGTATTCTCTAGACTCCCATATCTCTTGGACTTCAAGGTTCTAATCCATAAGCAGACACCCTGATACAATATGACCATAAAATTCAAGACCTTCCCATTTTATATTCTTATGATCAGTGCAAGGGAGGAAGGTAGAGAGAGACTGACAGGGGAGAAAATACTTTAAACACACTGTGTTGTATCTGAGCCCTAGCTAAGAGAGGCCTGGAGGGGGACCAAGAATAGGTTCAAGTTCACCCTTAGAGCCAAGGACCATCACATACTCCTTGTAGGGGAATCAGGTAGACACCACCACTCTAAAAAACCTGATGAATCATCACCAGAGGGTCAGAACATCACTGAGACTGTAACAAATGAGAATGTCTTTTCTCTTCTCTAAGAAGGTCATTTTTGATCTCTGGGGTAAAAGAGACAGAATTGAAAATAACGTATTGATCAGGATGACTAAACTCATGGTAGATAAAGTATCTTTTGGAGGAAGGTGACTGGGTCAACAGAGCTGACAGTTTCCAAGGGTGGAACATGGTGGGCACACAGTGAAAGGTGGAATGAAATGACTGAATGACTCCAGGAGAATGAGGAGCATCTTCTCTTTCCCCCTCAACTTTACAGCTTTAAACTCTCCATCAGCTTGAAGCGAAGTTGTATGGCTGGCCCGCTCTTGTGTCTTATTTAAGACATGCTTCAATCTGGCCCATCTCAGGTCTCTAAGGAACCTCCAGTGGGTTCAAACAAGAAGCGCTGATTTCTTCTCTATGGATCTCCGGATTTCTCCTTGCACCTGGAACTGACTCTTCATTCCACAAACTCATGTATGCTGTGCGCATGATGTGAGGGGCTTGAGATTCAAGTTCATGGGTCAGTGTCTCCTTCAAGATACTGCACTTGGATTGTATCTACAACTCAGCCTTCCAGTGAGCACTAGCAGTGCATTAATTATTAAACACTGAAAAAATGCCAATAGAAAAGTGTCATTAGGCAACTACCAATATGCTTAGACTCTAAGTAAACAGACATTAGGCACACATCTAAGAAAGGGCTGGCATTTAAGAATGCATAGTTTACAGATTTGATCAAGGGCAATAGGCAGTGTGTGTTGGATCTAACTCTCCAATTTTTTTCTAAAGAGAGTCTAACCAAGACCAACACACTACTCAGTTGACCACCATTCACACCATAGTTTATGATGTTTGCATTCCCCAAGAATCTTACACTGAGATCTTAACTCCCCAAATAATAATAATGGGGTGGTACAGTCATCCCAGTGGAGTCCTCTTAAATGGTATTATTCCCTCACAGAAGAGCTCCTAGAGAGCCTTTATCTCCTCTGTCCTGTGATTTGCACAGCAAAACTGCAGCCACATACAAACTATGAATCAGGCCCTCACCAGACACTGAATCTTCTAATGCCAGCCTCTGCAACCTGGAGAAGGTATGTCTGTTGTTTATGGGGCACATAGTCTCTTAACCAAACAGACTGAGACAGCTATGCAATCACCACTGTCTAGAGTTACACGATGTTACAAAATTTCCCTCTCAAAGCTCTTCTCTGTATTAATTCTTATAATAAACTCCATACTTTGAAATACAGATTATCTAATATACTGCATTATTAAGGTACAACTAAATTATATTTCTATTGTTCTAAAACATTCATTAACATTTTTATCACCAGTAGATAACCAAGGTTACTATTTCCAGCTCACTGTGTGCTAGCCACACACACAGAGATTTGACATTTGAGTTAGCACGTGAAACCTGAAAACAGGTGTCTCTTTTCCCTTCGGCTTTGTGACACATTAAAAATAACTAGAGCCCTGGTACTGTGACATTAGTGCCATTACAGACTTCTCTAGTCTATAAAATCCTGCCTGAGGAACCTCAGCTCTTCCCATACCAAAAGGACAATGTAATGCATTGTTTATTGAGTTTAAAATTAGTGAATAAAAAACGAGAAAAAAACAGCAGCCAAAGCATTAAAAAAAAGTCTACATATTCAAAAAGATTACCTTCCTTTCAGCTAGATTTAACATGGACAGGATGGAATGGAAGTAGAAAATCCTAACAACTCTTTGGTGTCCCTCCTTAATCCAAAAGGGCCAAGTGAAGGAAGTGGAATTATAATGCATTTTATCTTTTATGTGCCAAGAACTGTAAAAAGATAATTATCAAAAGTATTTCCTGGCTTTAATAAAAAGAGAGAGAAGAGAGAAAGAAACTAAATAAATTGTCACACATTTATTTAGTAAGTAATAAAACCAGGATTTGAATTCAAGATTTCCTGGCATAAAGTCTATGCTGTCCCCAGTATATTGTTTCCATTTCCTGAGAGGGAAACAATTCAATGAGCAACTCCCAAGCTCTTGTGTCTGGCAGTCACTTATTCTGCAAATGCCCGTTGAGTCCTGTGTACTGCCAGGTGCTGTGCTATCTGCATAAAATAGGCCTGGGACCTAATGACGAAGTAGGCATGCTGCTCATACAACTGCCACAAGTGTTCTAAAGACAAACCAATGGAAGGATTCAGAACAGAGCCGTGTTCTTCTCTGACCACACTTACAATGGATATCTCAGTGTTCCCAGATCTCCAGCATCAGGCATATTCATGTTCAGCAGAGGGATGACACTTGAGATGTATCAGCACAGCCAAAGATCTCTCTGCTTGTAACGTATTATAAAACACAGAATTTGTAGACTTCCCCATCAAGGGAGCTAGGGTAATTGGCGCACCTTCTCTCGTAGCATTTAAGGTGTTATCTCTATAAATACAGTGCATTTTACTTTAATAAAAAATGAATTTTCCAGAACAGTGACAGTATTGACCTTACATATTATCCAAATAGAAACTGTAATGAAACAAGTCCAACAGTGAGTAGTTATAATAGATATGCAAATATTGGTCTTTTCTTAAAGGTCTTTCGGCCTACTCACACGTGTCTCTTATGTGTCTGAGGGTGAATTCAGCCTGCATTTATAATCTCGGAGGACATAGGCAAGGAAGAAAGAAGGGGGTTGGGAAAGTGTATATCACAGTCTTAGAAGGTAGAGTCCAGAAAGGCTATGCTGTGTCTCCAGCTCTGAGAACACATTTTAGGGCAACGGCTTTGCATTCACTGTTTCTGCTGCTTTCATTTGACTGACGCCAGTATGAACACTGCTATTTTGTAGATAAGATGACTGAGGTTCAGAAAGTCTGTACATGCTCCTAGTCACACATCTCACAAAGAGCATCATAAATACTTCTGCTCAAAGGTTCAGCTAAGACCAGCTAAGCCAGGGTTTGTCTAGCTGTAACAGTTGAACTGAATCTATATATTAATTTTCTTATAACTCATGTTATAGGTAGCTATCAAATGTCTTCTGTTTACTGTTCTTGATATTACTAGAAGGGGTTTATAATCTAAAGTTGTCAAAAATTAGGTAAGATATTATAATGTGTTCAGCCAGCCCCAATAGGAACATAACCCCACGCCTAAGGTTCAGTAAACATCTCAAAAGAGAGGCCAAAAGATTATAAGAGCCAAAAACCAGGACATCTGTTATGACGTTGTATCTGTCTTATATATGTGATAGAAAAACTATAATCACAAAATATCAATAAGATGGCTCTCCACACAAGGCCTGAACAATGACAACACCAGTTAACGTGCCATGGATGAGGGAAATTTTACATATCTCACTCCTTGATGAAAAGTTATAGGCAATTAGCAACTTCCGAGGGAAGGAAAGTTAGTCTTGCCTAAGATGAGCCCCCTAATTTGTTATCCAAGATTAAGTAGTTAGCTCTAAAACTATATCCATATGGGTGGGCATACTAAATGAACTCAGAAGGTTGTATTTATACATACATACATCATACATTAAAGAAAACAATGCTATAAATATGAAAAGCATCAGTGGGTATGAGATGGAATGAGAAGGATTAAAGGAGGAAAATGATGTCAATACAGTTTTCACATATGAATTTTTAATTAATTAATTTTAAGAATCAATGTGGTATAGATGTCAGTCACTTGAAAACAGTATACTATTCAGCTTCCCTTAATATAACTGTATGCAACACTTACTCAAACCCACCACCAAGTCTGCAACTGTAAAATGTAGCAATCTCATTTTAGAGTTGTCAAGCAATGGCCACTGTGAATGAGAAAATCATATTGTTCAATCCTTGATTATTTTGGGATAGATTGGACATATCATTGCCTATCAGTGGAAAGTGTTGCTAGCTTATTGGCCAAATTGAGCTGGACTGAGTGAGTGTAACCATGGGAGAGGTTGACTTCCTCTCATTTGTCTTCCCAAGCCCTGGCAATCTCTCCCCCCAGGCACATGGCCTGCAAACAATACAAGTTTTTTATTATTTGGGTTTTTTCCATTTTTCAGAAATAAAAATTTCCAGCTCTGATGATGGTCGTCAAAACTGCAATCTCATTGTTGGGTACATATCCCTTTCTCTTGCTTCTGCAATGGGCAGCATGAATTTGAGGGAGTCAGAGGTATAGGAAGGTATGTCTGCTTTCTACATTTCTTCTCCTTCTTCTGGGAGACTGGTAGGATACAAAGAGAGACTTAAGAAGCTGAACCTTTCTTACCTGGCCGTTAGGGTCTTCCCTGGCTTCATACTGCCAATCAAAGTGCCAGAGTTTAAGAAACCAATGCAAGGGGCTGGAGAGATGGCTCAGCGGTTAAGAGCACCGTATGCTCTTCCAGAGGACCCGGGTTTGATTCTCAGCACCCACATGGCAGCTAACAACTGTCTGTAGTTCCAGTTCCAGGCAAACACCAAGGCAAATAAATAAATAAATAAATAAATAAAGTTAAAAAAAAAAATACTTTTACAAAAAAAAAAAAAAAAAAGAAAGAAACCAATGCAAATGTAAAGCTTTCAGACCACCTGCTTAGATACATAGAGGACAGAGAAGCCCCTGTGTTCATAACAGACTGACAGGGTCTCTTCTTAAAGGTACTCCACACTTTAAGGAGAATTTTCTAAAAAAAGACTCTCACTTATCTGGGGAGTTGCGGAGAAGAAAAATGACCTGATGTGGTGGGAGGGGGAAGGAACCTTGAATAAGGATATACAGGGATGGAAAAAAAAATTCAGAGGGAAAGCTGAACACAAAGTAAATATATGTGTAGCAATCTTATTTGCATTATCACCCTTGATAAGTCATGCTTATGATTTTTATCTTCTTTATAGTTATTGTTAACTTTTCAGCATTTTAAATTCATTTTACTGTTTTTTTTTTTTTTGATAAATACAAAATAAATAAAGAAGAAAAAAAAAAGAAAAGAGAAAAGAAATACACAGTATTCCTCCCAAACCAACAGGATGATCTGGCCATCCCCTTAACCCTTAGGCTATAATGTATTTATATCAGCTTTTAATAAATAAAGGTAAGCTACGAGCAGCACATGGCTGAGGCCTCTAGGCTCCTCTAAGTAGTGTTTATCAGTCCTAACTTTTTGGTTCTTTATTTCCCTTTGTCAGATTTGAGTTCTAATTGTCATTTTCTGTTAAACCATTACTAACCTATATTATCTAAAGTCATCAGGAACCTTGCCTGTGTGTGCACCACAGTGGCATAAGAATATGTGGTAAAGTCTATTTACAAAAAGCCTGCATTCCAGGAGTGAGTGGTACAAATATACCCCGTGCACAGAGTCAGTAGTATGTACTGTGAAGATTATTTCCATTGAACACATTAAGGAAATCTAAAGTATGCAATCAGGAAAGGCTACCTTTAGGAGGTGACATGTGGGCTAGAATTAGAAGGAAAAGGAAAAAGATACGATTATGCCAAAAGGAACAATCCAAAACCTGAGAATATCTTATACAAAGGTTCTGAGGTAAAGGCCTCTAGAGAGAAAGGGCAAGGCTTGAGTCAGAGACAAGAGTAGGTGATAGGTCTTATGAGATTAACCCCTAACAGAAAGATTATTTAAGATGAAATACAAAATTATATAGAAGATTTTAAACAGGGAGATATGATGCGCATTTGAAAATGATTTTTCCATCAGTTTTTGTGACAAATAGATCATGTGAGGCAAAAGTGGAAGTGGATAGCAACTCAACAAAGTACAGTGATACCATGGACTCAGAATCTAGGAGAGAGAATCGAGAGAATATATATACTTAGAGGACTGGGGGCCAGAGAGATGGCTCAGAGGTTACAAGCACTTGATCTGTGGGCATACAGACCTGAATTCAAATTCCCATCATCCACATAAAAGCCAGGCATGACCATGTGGTCTGGGAACCCCAGTGGTAGGGAGAAGAGATAGAGTAATCCTGGGAACTCCCTAGCCAGCCAGCCAGTCAGCCAGCCAAGTTGAAACAGCAAGATTTGGGTTCAGTGGGAAGCAGAAAAAAAGATCAGAGTAATAGAACAGGATACTTACATTCTCCTCCAGACTCCACACCCACCCATATAATATACATATGTACATGCAAAAAATAAAAACAATAACATAGCTAGTTAATAAATTGCAAAGCTGGAAGGGAAGAAAATACATAGAAGTTTAAAAAAAATAGAATGTACATTTGAGCTTGAAGAATTTCCTGAGGGATAATGTCATTTCTTGAGAAGAAAAAAAATAGAGAAATATTACAGTTATGTTGTTTTTACCCATGTGAAATGTGAGATGTCCTATTGATTTGCATGGGAGAGTCCAGTAGGTAATAAGAATTTACATTTCTGAGTCTAAAGTTCCTGCATGGATCAGGCTTAAAGAAGTATTTTGGAAGCCCCAGCATTTAGAAAGCACTTGAAACATGTTAGAGAAGTTGTGATCTCCTACAACAGGACTCAGCTCACATGGGAATCCAGGTACAATGCAGATTGATGTGGAAGGTCTGAGCTGGTTGGCTGGTAATGGCATATCTAGAAAGCTCCTAGATGATACATAAGACCTGGTTCTGCACAGCCAGGGTCAAGGGAGAAGTTTAGGAGGAGAAGCTGGCTGGGGACTGATACTTCTGATATGCAGAATCTCTAGCAGGCAAGGGTCAAGCGAGCAATGGTGATATCCTTGCTTGCCTCTTTAATTCTCCTTTCTTTCCTTCCTCCCTCCCTCCCTCCTTCCTTCCTCCCTCTTCCCTTCCTTCCTTCTTTCCTTCTACCCATAAGAATGCATGTGTCCAATTTGGCATCAAGAGCTATGTTTAAACAGTTGTCTATGTTCCTCTACTGACTAAAGTTTGCCAAACCTTAATTCAGACTTTTATTCTGCAGGTAAATGTCTCACTCCCTGCTGATAAGACTTTTCTTCTGAATTCAAAATCTGTTTGTCTGTTTCCAGAAATATCGAGATTAGAAATTTAAGAATGCAAACACCTGTTTGATAGGTTCCCTCGGGGCCTTAACTACCTCTCTGCAGATGGTATGAGAGGAGCAAGGAAAAGCAAGAATTAGGATGTGTTCCTTGACCTTGGAGACCGAAACAACTAGAGATTTAGAAATTTGGCCATTTTTCAAACTGTACCCACATGTGGAGTAACTTCTTCGAATTTGGAAGATGAAGAAAAAAATCATGTCTTCCAAAGCTTATGTTCCTCCAGAACTCATCTGATTGTGTTTCTGTGGAGAAAATGAAAGTGAACACAGGGATAAGAACCCCACACACATCTTCTACTTAAAGGAAAAACACAGGCTGAGTCTGACTCATCCACAAGCAAACAAGTCAGTTAAACCAATGGTGTGCCAAGGCAATCAGTTCCCTACTGTAACCCACCTACTAAATTGTACCATGCTTACTCCGCAGCTCAAAGACAGAGAGGAAAACAGCAGGTAGAGGTGTGGGAGGACTTCCCTTTGAGGAAAACAATGGTGATGAATGACTGGACATTAAAAAATCAAACAGCCACTAGCCCTCCAATTGAGAACTACTTTATAAAGCTCAGTCAGGGAATACTCATACAGCTTGTTTGATGATGTGAAGGCACCCTTTAGATATGACTTTTACAATGCCACAGTAATGTGGGGTGATGTGACTCTACCTTATCCCCGCCTCCCACAATAGACTGAGGTTAGAACAGAGCTATGGAACCTAGGATTTACCAAGATACTGGAGTGAAGAAGATATACTATTGCATCAGCTCATACGTCTATGTCTTCATCTAACAGCATGAATGCCTTGCCCTTATGGAGAGTGTCTTGGTGTAAAGATCAATTTCACATATATGCGGCTCTGTAACACTGCGAAGGAAGTCAGAAATACAAGCCCGTTTTTTTCATGTGTGAAGAAGCTAAGACATTCCTTCCCAAGACAACAGTGCTTCAAGGAATCAAGCAGAAGCTCAAATACTCATGCTCCACGTTCACCCTAGAGCTGGATGGAGATGTGAAAGGGAAAACCTTCATTCTCACCACGTGACAAAGCTGTGCACCCACCCCTCTGAAGTGGGCTCCTTCCCCAGCTAAGGAACATCCCCTCATTCCAAGACTTTGGTGGCCACCAAATCAAGTTTATTGCTCAGAGTATGATTCATATTGATTGTCAGCTTTGCAGGACCTAGAATCATCTAGAAGTCAAGCCTCGGGGTATACCTGTGAGGAATTACTTAGACTAGGTTAATAGAATGGGAAAACTCAGACTAAACATGGGCAGCACTATTTCATGTGCTCTGATCCTAGACTGAACAAAAGGGAGAAAAAGAACTGAGTACTATCATTAATCTCTTTCTGCCATGTGAATATGGATGCCATGTAGTCAGCTGCCTCTCCTCCTGCCATGACTTCCCTGCCATGATGGACTGCATCCTTGAAATGTGAGCCCAAGTAAACCTTTCATTCCTCAGTTGCTTTTCTTGACTGGTTTACTACAGCAATAGAAAGTATACATTTATCATTAGTGTGTCAGAACTGTGTCAGCTAATCCTGAGATGTTGTAACACATGTGCCATCATGGCCAACACATCTTGAGTTGAGGAAGAAAGCAGAGGAGAGGAGGTGTATTAGAAAGGGTGAGGAAGAAAGAGCAGTGAAGCTTTTGTTTGTGCATCCAGTGTTTGTACTCTTTAGCCAATGCCAGGTGCTGGTAGTGGTGGTGGTAGTCATGTCTGCCTTCTCTGGTCATGATGGTTAGTGATTAGGATGATGATGGTGCTGGTGATGGTGATGGTAGTGGTATCTGTGGTCATGATGGTGATGATGATGCAGGTGACTGCCAATCACAGTGTTGAAAGAGCACAAGTTTAAACATTAAACTGACCTAGATATTTAAGTTTTATTACTTACTACTTGACTCTTCTCTCAAACAGAGGTGAGGTTAGCCACCTTGCTTGGCCTTGACTGGATTCTTTTCATGTCCGTGAACATGAGCTCTTTCCCTGCACCTTGATGCTAAATGTCAAGTGCATATGAATAAATGAGACTCCATCCTTAACCCTGAGAAAGTCAGGAGAAAGCAGAGCTTTTATTGCTATATTCTAATACCAACCATAAAATGGCCCATACAAACAGCAGGCATCTACAACATGTTCCACACGTGCAGACAAAGGTGTGATTCATTCTATATACATTCAACTCTAAAGAAGGCTTCATAGAGGAGGCACTAAAGCCACAAAAAAGGAAGAAAAAAAAACTTTACAGTAGGGCAGGGGAGCAAGCATGAATGTAAAAGCATAAGCTCAGGAGTCATAACTGTCTGTGGGAACAGCAAGCTCTGGGCTCTGAATCTTGTTTGTTGATGTGAAGGCACTCTGCAGAGCATAAAGCACCATCTCTGCACACTTACGGACACACTACACTGATGTGGATCCATGGCCAGCACAAAGCATGAAGGCTAAGTCCTCTCGGGCAGCTCTTTCATCTTCATATCCACCTCTAGCCTGCTCTCTACGGCAGTCTAGAAAGCTCGGTCTTCCCTCCACAGCCCCAGGGTCGGACTCACTCAATCAAAGAAGACAGAGATCATGAAACATTTGTTAAAAACAAAAAAAAATGCAGAGAAATCACTCAGAGGCAGACCGTGAGGCAGGATGCTACTCATGTGGTCAGTGAGAGTGATCAGGTGCATTTTCATGAAGTCAAATGTTGTATTAATGAGAGGGCTTCAGGCTAATCACATTAGGACCTATTATAACTCATTATCCCATGTAAAATAATGCAAAGACTGGATAGAATATTGGAAAATAAAATAAGAATAAAAAGAATATTTACAATCTCACTACTTAGTAAATAACTGATTTTTTTAACTTTTTATTTTCACAAAATTAGAATTACTAATTGTTTTGTAACTAGCCTTACTCCAAAGGAAAATATTATGCAAGTGTTTTCTCTGTGTCATAGAGTCTTTCACAGTATTTCAATATTAAAATGTTTTAGCTCTAAAACATAATTTTTAAAAACATACAGCATAACCCATGTGCTCCCAACCCCAGCCTAAGAAGTAAAATAGTCACTTACTGAACCTAAGTGTTATCCTGGTGGCTGTGTATCTGTGAAAAGACAGACATGAAACCTCCAACTCTGCCACCAACCACCATTTCAGTCCTTGTCTGGTCTCTTGTCTGCTAGCCGCTGTCAGGTGCCTACCACACTGGCTCAAGTGAGGTGTATGGTTAGAGAGGGCAGCTTATGAGCTCGCCTCAGCAAACTAGGTCTATAGCTTCCCACAACAATGCATTTTCTGTTGTTTGCAGACTGGACCACAATGAGAAAGTCTTATCACATCTACAGGCTCCTACCACGGTGCTTTGACTAAAGTCATTGTATCTGTCTCTATAGATTATTTTTCTTGCTCATCCCAGGGCTCATCATGGTTCATGCTAAGTACTTATAAAGAAAGGGTGGTTCTAATGTCCTGAGTCTGGGACAGATAAACTAGAGGTTAAGAGAACAAGTCCCAGGGTTAGACTTGCTCTCAGCCTACCACAGATTCATTACCTAAGTCTCTAAGCCTCAGTTACTTCACCATTAAGACAGGGAGAAACCCAGTCCTGTTTGCTATCCCCAGTCTGAGGCTGACAACCCCATGACTATGGTCCCTTTATTGTGACCTAAAATTCCAACACCAGGACCCCATCCTTTCATGATAGTCATCTTCCCAAAGGATGTTGTGAACTAGTTGCATGCTTGTCTCCATGGATACTGAGATTTGTTGTCTAAATTTCCTTGAGCCCTGACCACAGCTGATTTTAAAAGTAGCATAGGAGTCAATTGGGTTAATGATGCTCTTCTGTTGGATTTTAAAAAGTTATCCTCAGGGTCATGGCTGCTCCCTCCTCACAGCAAATGGGAGGATGGGTATGAGACTTAAGATGTTTTCATCGTGTCTCTGCAATGGTTTGGTGATGTCTTGAGACTGTCCTCAAGAGTTTATGAGTTAATGTGAACAGGCAGGGCTTCGTCCCTCTTGAGAAGAAATGATTATTCTGGAGGGAGATATTAAGAAGCAAACCCCCCTGAATCACTCTCGGGCTCTCAATCACCCAAATAGGTCTCTATGGCCACAACACCACCCATCACAAGGGCCTACAGGAGCCTAGCAGAAAGCAGCATTCTGGCCCTGGGGCCCTGGAATTGTGTAGTTATGCCTAGTCCGTACAAAAGTACCCATATTTAGGAATTTCATTCTAGTAGTGAAAACTGATTCCCAAGATGTCCCCTCCTGGGGCTGAAGTATTGGCTCAGATGTCCCCTTCTGGTGCTAAAATATTGGCTCAGTGGTTAAGAGTGCCTGCTGCTCATGCAGAGGACCCAAGCTTGTTGGGCAGCTCACAAGAACCTGTAACTACACTCCAGGAAACATAACACCCTATTGTGCCCTTCACACATACAGCTCTCAAGTGCACAAACCCAAATACAGACAATCTCTAAGGGCATCTGCACACATGTAGTACATACACACACAGACGAACATGCATACATGTAAATAAAATTATGTAATTAAAATATGCCATCAGAAGGGTTAAAACAGGACTGGAAATGTCTTGAAAGGTAAAGAAGTCAAGATTCTCTGTTTATAGGTACTGACAAATTAAGGCCCAAAGAAAACACCAAGGTTTTACAAGGACCCCTCACTGATTCTGTCCGCTGGATGATTCTTTTGTACGTTGAAATTGTCAAAGGGGTAGCAAGAAGGATGGGAAGCTTCATGCATGGAAGAGGCTATTAGAATAGCCTTATCATGGAAAGTAATGGTAAAGACAATGAAATTTGGCCAATTCTGACAATTATAGTTTCATTAGGAAAAATTGGTCAGCACCAATTCTGTACAGTTTTCCTTTGGTATCTACAGGAGAATGATTGATTCCCTTCAGAAAAATACCATAGTATATCAATAACTTATACTCCTGTTCTTGCATACCTTAAATCATCTTTGGGTGACTTAAAATCCCCCACACCAAATTTCTACATAAGCACTTGTCACGATGTACTGTTTGGGGAATAATGACAAGAAAACAGACATCTCCACACGCTCACCACAGATGCTAATTCTCCTAACTACTTTCAAGCTAGAGTTCTTTCTCCCCACAGACACAGGCCCTGAGGACACAGAATTCCAACCAAATACAGGTTAGAAGACATCGCACGCTCACCCATCTTTTTCTTTCTGCTGTAGCCAACCATCAGGCTGAAATTATTCATACACTTCACAGCCCTGAGTATTTGGATATGCAAATCAACTGTGTCCGTGCATAATTAAGACAGACACTGTGGAAAGTTTCATTTTCCAGGGAAAAAGCTGCCAGGCAGCTGGAGAGAAAAAGGTCAGAGTGGATGGCTGCCTCATCGTATTGTCTCAGACTGTTGGTTGAAGATAATAGAATCACTCTTATCTTGCCCTTCTGTTCTGTTGGCCACATTGGGGAGCCTCTGGGGATGTCTGGTTTCCCATCTAAGCCTAGAGAGACCCTGGGGCTTTCCACAGAACATGCTGGGATGGAGCATGTCCTGCCTGAAGTAAGAGCAGAGGCAGGTGGCTATATGGCCAGAGGCAGAACCTCGCCCCACTTCTGGAGTAAGCAGGTTCTCTTTATGACCCAGGAGGAAATTCTTTCTGAAGGACAAACATTTGGAGATATTTGCTGAAACAGAGTGTGCAGCTTACTAAACCCTTGGAGGGCAACCCAAAGCACTTCTACAGCATGTGCTCATGCCAGGCTCATGCCTCTGGGTGGGGGCCGCTGTCCTGTCCAGATCTGATGCCTCTGAGGAGGTGCGAAGATTCTGGCTGTGAGATAATGAAGAGAGACTGGAGACCAACTGCTGTTGGAAGCAACTGGTGAATCTAGGATAAGGCATAAGTGTAAGAAAAACAAACAGAATGGCAGGTGAACAGGGAGCAGAAAGTTCTTCAGCTCTGCAGGCCTGGGAGACATTAGGAAGCCTGCTAATGACAGGGAAATGCATCTTTATACTCCCACCACTGCCTGGCAGAAAAGAAGAGAAGACATAGCTTACTTGTTAGCCCCACTCATCCCTTTATTTAGCATACATACACACTCTTCCTCTTCCATGTAAACATGACCACCAAAGTTGGAAAGTTATTCCTGAATATTCTGAAGTGTTAATGGCCAATATTCACCTTATTAAAATAAGACAAAAAGCAGAGAGAAGGAAACCAGAGTCTGAATTTATACACATATTTGTGTGTGAATGTACGGATATCTGTTCACCACAAACAAGGAAGGAATTCCCATAGGAATTTTTCCATCCCTGTTCCTGTGGCTGATCATAGCATCTGTAATTTCCTTCTAGTTTCTCTATTTCCCTTGTTCCTAGGTACCATCGCTCTCTGGCAGTGACCTCCCTGATGATATGCTACAAACCTTCACTCTTGAGGAATCGGAATCATCAGACTGGCCTCACTTTGCTTGCAGCCATGTCACATCCTCCTTTCCTCTTGGGTATGCCTTTACCTGAAGGAGTGCTCACTGACTCCTCATCCTCCCTCTTCTCCGTGGGCCATGATTACCTGCTTATCTTTGGAAATTAGACTCCTGATGTCTGATACCCATTACTACATTAACCCCCTCCTGTTCTTGTTCATCTCAACTTCCAAATCAATGATCCTGCTTTGTTCCTCTAGTAGAAGCTGTTTGCTAATGGAAATGGAGACATTCAAACCAACAGAGCTCAAGAGTTAGCAGGATAAAGAGATCATGAGGTCTGTGATGTCTCCTAGACACCCTTTGACTCACTGCCCAGATGTGAGGAGTGGGGTCTGCAGGGTCTGCTGGCCGCTTCAGTAGGCTCATATCTGCTGCAAAGAATCACTTCCCAAAGCTATACACTTCCCAAGGCTGCAGCTGACTGACAAAGATGGCAGCAAGACCACAAAGACCTGGTCATCTCAGCAAAGGCAGAAAAATTCTGGTGACTGATACTTGCTTCACAGTTCCATGACTGTTCAGTAAAGGCTTTTCTAGGCCTACACTGCAGCTTGACTTCTGCCTTTTCTTAATCCTTCCCCTCCTACTTCTTTTTATAGGTGTTGATCTGATGATCCAAACCCCATCTTAGTATCAACTTCTAGAAAACCCAGTTTCAAGGCCCAGGACTAGAATGGGGTAAAAGGAGCGTACCTAGGTCACCAATTTTAAGGAAGTGTTCATAATACTTTCGAAGACTTGAGATCACGTGCCTCCTTCAGTCTCATGCCTTTGTCCCATCTCTTTCTCACCCTTGTCCTGAGTCTCTAATTTGTGGAGCTGGCATTAGAGTATCTCAAACTGTAGGGGTAAGTTGAGTTTGATGACCCACATTTTTCATTGTCTAACTGGTAAGGAAGTCCATATTACACAGGGTAGATAGAGCACTCTGCCCATTGTAAAATCCAGGAGTGACAACTACCAACACATGTTCAAGCTGCCAGTAATTGATTAATAATGAGTTCTTATTATTCCCTTACGGGAACCAGCAAGCATTTGATGGGTGACAAAATGGCTACACTGGGCACTTTCCATCCTCACAGGGACAGACACATTTTTCTACACATGAGTTTGATTTCTTTGTATTATAGACCCTAAACCTGGTCTACAATACAGTGATTGACTGGGTGTTTGTCCCAATAGCATGAGTAGGTGGCAGAAACCAAAAGACACACTTTATTTTTTTTTATTTTATTTTATTACTATAAACAAAGAAGTCACACTTTCTATCCTTGTACATCCTTATTCAAGGTCCCTTTCCCCTCCCACCACATCAGGTCATTCTCTCTTCTCCACAACTGGATGGTAGTCCAGACTGCTTTCCTAAACATCATTTTACTACTGCTGTTATGAGCCACACCCACTTATCTGGTCAATGGCCATATCTTAGTCCATTTTCTCTGACAATAAGAGAATACCCAAGGCTGGTCATTTTTAAGGAAAGTTCATTTAGCCTCCCAGTTCGGCAGGCTGGGAGGTCCGAGATCAGGAGGCTGTATCTGATGAGTTCCTCATGTTGCCTCACATGTGGCAGGGTCAAGAGGAAAGAGGGGACATGTAGGTGTAAAAGAAAAAGAAACCAAACTCCAACACAGTGGTTCTCAACCTATGGGTTGCAGCCCCATTGGCAGATCTCTATCTCTGAAAACATTTACATTACAATTCATAACGGTAGCAAAATTACAGTTATAAAGTAGTAATGAAAATAATTTTATGGTTGAAGTCACCCCAGCATGAGTAAGTGTATAAAGGGTCCCAGCATTAGGAAGGTTGAGAACCAGCACTCTAACACATGAACTTGTGAAGGTCATACACAAACCATAGCAAAGTTTATGTCCAATTTCAAGTAACTGACCTTCTTCTGCCACTTCAGAGGCTGTACCTTTTGAAACTGTGTGTGTGCGCATGTATGTGTATGTTGCATGTACATGAATATACACACATGGAGATCAGAGTTGGTGGCTTCTATTACCCTTTGCCTCATTGCCTTAGACTATAGCCCCTTGCTGAACCAGAAGCTTGCCATTTTGGCTAGTCAGACTAGTCACCAAGCTCTCAGGACCACTGCAGGCTGCAAGTTTGATTTCCATATCAACAATCAAGTTCATTCTTTTCCACAGTAATGATTCATATTTACTTTAGTATTTTTGCCGCCTATGGTGGCTATACTAATACTTCTTCCTCCATTTGCATTTATGATTTTCTAGGGATCTCCTATAACTAACATGGCAGAATTGTTTAAATGCTGGCCTCTAGAATATATGGACAGCTCCACCTGGTGCTGTAACTGAAAGGAGCATAGTGCTTTTGAATGTAAATGTCCTGTGTCAGTGGTCACTAGAAATCTTCACTGAAATTATACCGAGTGGCCAATAGACACAGTAGTTCAACCCAGGAGGGCAGCTGTGGTGCTCAGCCAGCCTAGTGCTTCCCCAGCAGACTCACAAATCAAGCATCTATTCATAGTTCAGGCCATGCCTTCCAGCATCTCTACAATAGAACAACCACCCACTCAGTAGCAATCTATTTTCAGGCCCCTTCCATCCTGGAGGTGGAAAGATTTTGTTCTCATCAAGATCCATATATAGTCTAGATATGTGTTTGCCTTTTTACCCCACAGTATCTAAGCAACACCACTCTCCAAGGAAACTATAGAACCTTCACAAAATTATGTTAAATCCAAGGACTCATTTTATGTCAGTCTAAATAAAACAAAATCACTCATGTGACCAGGAGCTCTAGTACATGTAATATCCAAAGCCGCTAGTTTGATAAAGAGTCAGAATGAAAAGGAAAGATGGATAATGTACCAGCTTGGGGTGGCATCTCATGGTGTTAGAGCTCTATCTGCAATATGTACTTTGAGCCAATGGTTAGCATTCTGACCCACTTCCTGGAGTCCTGGCCAATAAGCCACAACCTGCCCCAGTGTCCTTATGTCAAGCTCCCTTTAAGAAACTACTCCTCCCCATTAGTTCCCTCTCTCCTCTCCTGTCAGAGGTTATATGCACCCCTGCCCTTCTCTTCCCTCCTCCTTCCCTCCCCCTCTCTCCCCTTATCCCTCCCTCCCCCTCACTATAATAAAGTCTTTACTTTATGTCTCTTTCAGTAGCTCCCACCCACACCAACTGCCATCACCTGCATGGCATGTCTCCCTCACCCACTAGGGAGCCCTCCTGGCTTTTCTCCACCAGGTACTCTCTCATGCCACTGTATTACAATCAATGGCCCATTGTGTGGTTCCATTTACCTGTTAGAAAACACAGATTCAAAAACAAAAATAAAATGGTGTGTCATCACTTCCAGTGACACACAGGAGGAACATGTAGTAATTACTTGTTTCTATCTAGTTTTAATGCCTCCTGAAAAATTGTAAAAGGGACTTACTATGCTGTCAGGGATAATTGGCTAAGAATATCAGAATGTACCAAAGTCACAGCTACACATTAGGATTACAAGTGATTACGTCAGAAATTTATACAATTTATGAGGACATCTCTGTGTATCTTTATGCCCAATAAAAACACAAATTAGCAGTCACAGTAACCCCAGCATGGCCAATATAGAAACCAAGAGTTTTGACCACTTGGATTTAAGTAATCTCACTAAGTAAGGACCTTGACTAGCAGAAGTACTGAGCAAGCATAAAGGAATTGCAGAACAGTCAACACACAAAGATGGAAGAAATATGGGGAACTGATATAGCAGTTCTCAAGTGAGCCCACAACCAAGACCTAACAGAAGCCTGCCCATGAACACACTGGCTAGCTCCCTTGTATTTTGGAGGGGTGGATATGAAACCAACATTGAAATAAAATTTCTCAGGAGAATTATGGTCTGTTTCCTTGCAAAAGTAATTCATTTGATAAAGCACCTGTTATTGACTTTCTCCCTGTTTCACATCCCCGCTCTCCTACCCATGTGCTCTATTTTGTCTCCCAAATAAAGAATTAGCTCCCAAGTCTGTCTTGGGGTTTACTTTTGGCACAGCCAAATAGACAACACTGTGTTTGATTGAAGACACAGGTTTTCCAGGTCCCATTTTAACACCTCAGTCATTCTGATCAGTTTTACGTTGATATTTCACAGCTCAATGAATAGCTTTTTTTTTCTAGAAGTCACAATAAACACTGGTGGACCTTATAATCAGTGGCACATTAAACAAATTGTACACATCACTGCATGTCCCACAAACTTCTAGGATTATTCATACTCTTATATGAAGAGAATGGATGTTTATCTGACAAGCATGTTCCCACCAAAGCCCAGGAGCTTTGCTAATAGTCTTCAAAATGACCTTGCTAAGATATAGACATCCTGATTTCATAGACTAAGAACCTTGGTGAAATGAATTCAGTAGTTTACTTACCCTAAGATATGATGAACTCGGGGCTCTTCCTCTGCCTTCGGCTGTTTAGAAAATCAGTTTGTATGGAGAGTTTATGAGTAGAAAGAGATAGGTGTTTCTTGCTTTTCCTTTTCCTTAGCTAAAATAATAACAAATTATTGTTGAATTTTATCAAATATTATAATGAGATGGGAAATCAAGTGCTACCACACTTCCCGCAAGTAGATACATTGGCACAGCCCCTTTAGAAAGCACTGGACCTCAGTAAGTAAAACATGCTTTTCAAAGTGCAGAAGACTCAGTAATGCCATTTTTGAGGGTGTATTCCAGATAAATAGTGTTGTGAGTGCACAGTAAGGATGATTCCTGCACAATCGCCTATGAAGCAAGACTGTGATAACTTTCAAACATATATCAATAAGAACAGATGTTTCAGAAGAGTTGTGTTCTTATGAAAGAACAGCATGGCTGGCGAGGTACCTTAGTGGGTAAAGTGCTTGTTGCCAAGACAGGCAGCCTGAGTTCCATCCCTGGCATCCATGTGATGGGAGAATCAACTCACACATGTTTTCCATTGGCTCCCCAGGCACAGTGCAACATACTTTTGCATATTGCATAAAACACATACAAACACACACACACACACACACACACACACACACACACCAAAAAAAGAGAATGAATAAAAGAAAGGAAGGAAGAAAAAAAAGGAGGAAATGAAGAGATGGCTCAATGTTACAGAGTTCCTGCTGCTCTTCCTGAGGACCCAAATTCAGTTCCCAGCACTCACATCTGGCAACCCACAGCTGTCTATAATTCAAGCTTCAGTAGATCTGACACTCTCTAGCCTCAGTGACCACCTACACACACGTTACATGTAAACTCAGGCAGGTATACATATACACATAGATTAAATAACTCAAAATATTTTTCAAAGAAAAGAACAATGTACCAATTAAAATAATTAGATCCACACTCACCAGTTTTGACAGAGTCTCAAACATGAATTAAAAAGAAAGTTATAGCATGATAAGGAGAGCTAAGTTGGTCTTAGAGAAAACTTTGTAAGATTAAAAGATACTTCACATTACCTATGAATACACACACCTATGTAAGGTACTGTAGGAAATGGATGTCAGACTCTAGACAAGTCTCATGACAGTCTAGGAGAGAGCATGAGGAGAAACTGGGGTCAGTAGTGAAAGACTCTGGGTTCTAGGGTTTGACCAGGCATTCAGTTTAGGTGACTTGTCCAGGCTTGCCCGGACATGCCCAGGGTCCCCCGTCCACCCCACACATACACAAGCACAAGCCTGTGAGCAGATAGTAAAAGGGTTGCTAAGGAAGCATCAGATAACCAGAAGTACGTGACCGGGACCGCATACCACAAGAAGCCTGAATTAAGGGCCAATGCTCAGGAAGCCCCCATCCCAGCAAGCGACCGTTTCCTCCCGCCGTTCCTTCCCGCCACTAGGCCTTCATCCAATAAGTAAAAGTTGTTTAAATGAACAAATGATTCCCCTGTTTTCCCTATAAGCACGCCTTTGCTTCTGTAAGCTGGCCTCCCGCTCTCCCCTATGCAATAAAAAGCCCCTGAACAAAGCCTCGGCGCGCCAGTTAGCTCCCCGAGTTGCTGCCGCCCGGAGGTACCTTTGCCCCAATAAAACAACCTCGTGCTATTGCATCTGAACTGTGTGGCTCGGCTCGGTCTTTGGGACTCGGGGTCTCCTTCTGAGGAAAGTCCTCATTTGAGGGTCTTTCAAGTAGAAGGTCAAAGGGGCTGTTGATGATAAACTTTGTAGACTTTTCCAGTGAGAATCTACTCAAATAGCATTTGTATAAGCACAAACATTCACATGAGGAAAAATACAAAAACAAATGCAGAAAGTGTTAATTTGTATGAGACTTGCATATGTGTTATTGATTTTCGTGAGTCTACTCTCCTCTTTCCTTCCTTCTTTGTTTTTTCCTCCTCCTCCTCTTTCTCCCTGTGTGGAAGGTGGATATATACATGTGAGTGTAGGTGTCTTTAGAGCCAGAAGAGAAAGTCAGATTCCCTGGAATTGGAGTTTCCGTGCTTGTGAACCTCCGGACATGAGTACTGGGAACCAGACTCAGTCCTCTGCTAGAGCAGCATGTGCTCTTTCTCAGTCATCCAGCCCCTTTGACCCCACTTTCTCCTCGTGCTCCCCCTAGGCAGCCATTGACATGAGGCTTGTCTAGGGTCTGCCATCAATTTCCTACAGTACCTTCACATGGGTGTGTGTATTCATAGGTAACGTGCAGTATCTTTTGATATTGTAAAGCTTTCTCTAAGAACAACTTAGCTCACTATGCTGTAAATTCCTTTTTAATTCATGTTTGAGACTCTATCAAGACTGGTGAGTGTGGATTTAACTATTTTAATTGGTACCTTGTTTTTTACTTTGAAAAATATTTTTAGTCATTTAAACTCCAGACCCTTCAGTTTCTTAAAATAGAAATTAATAAGGCTACCTAATGCTTTTCTAACCAAAAGCATCTAACTATTTTTTTGCATGGTTGTGATATTTTGAAAGTAGCAGTATGCTTTTATATTATATATAAAATGCAATGAGAATTTGGGTTATTTACATCAATAATTTTAAATTATACAACATGTGCACCAAAACAGCATGCTACTATCAAAAGTCTCTGTGAAATATGAAATTCATTTGGTACTAACACCATAATATATCTTCAAGCCATGAACTCAGCCCACTATAATGTATTAATACCTGATAGAGGTGTTCCCATCAGGAACTTAATTAGGTACTTTTTGTGTCAAGATAACATGTTGACCTAAAATTCAAAGTTAATACTGCTTTTTATAACTACCTATTAATAGATAGAAATCAGCTCAATATTTTATTATTCGTTTACTTACAAACATAGTTTAAACATATCCATGCCACTTCCTAGGCTTTCTAAATACAACAGTCAAAACAGTTTTCTCCATTGAGCTAATACTCTATGTAATAGAAACAATAGGAAATTAACAAAGGAGTGGCTTTTAATAATATGTTGAGCATTTAAGTTTTGCCATTATGGGAAGAGTTTAACAAAAAAGATGACATGTTGCTACAAGGTTCTAAAGGGTCATTTGGCTTAAGAGTAAGTGGCTGGAGCAAGAATGGAGGAAGAAGATTAGCTGGGAATATGGTAAACCATTCAGGGAGGAAACAACAGTGTTCTCAAGCAGAGGCAAGTGTATATCTGTTGTAGGAGGTTCCAGATGCATTGGGAAGACCCAGTCACAGGAATTAAGAATGGACTTGAGACTTAAGGTCTAATAAACTTGATGCTTACTAAGATGGGAAAGGGTAGATGAGGAGGTGAAGTGTGGTACTTCTTAGTTCTTGTTTGGATGTTTTAGGTATGATATAACAGTGAAATTAGATATCAACCAGACAGTCAGATAACACAAGTCTGAAACCACAAAAAAACCCACATCTGGGAATAATAATCCAAGAGCTACTACCACATGTGTGGTATTTAAGGCAATGAGATTGCTATCTAAGAAAGAGAAACAGCTAGATAATTAGGAGGTAGCTGGGAGAGAGAGAGAGAGAGAGAGAGAGAGAGAGAGAGAGAGAGAGAGAGAGAAAGAGAGAGAGTCATAACTGTTACATTCGCATTGCTGACTTTGAGTATCTGGAAATATTTGTCTCTAAAGTATAGATTGATGGAAAGATTATGTAGTAAGGAGATGGGGCCAGGGGAGATGTAGGGCTTCATTTTTCAAGTTTTAGAGATGGCCTTACTGCATGGCATTCTTCTGGAGTTGGGTACTACTTTAGAATACTATCCTGATAAGGAAAAGAAATTCCAGAAGTTTTTCTTCGTCATTTTCTTCTATAATTCCTCTCACCTTGACTCTGACAGTCTCTGGGTGCATATGTCCAGCTCTATAGTCAGGATCTTAAAAATGACCATGCCATGAATCACAGTTAGTTCAAATGCTGCCTTCCAGAAGCTTCTATTGTGTTAAGGACAAATATCCTACATTAACCCACTCAAAGTCATCCTGAGTGTCCCCAAGGGCTACCACATATGACAGGGTGGCTCTGACTATTGATACACAGCAAGTTCAGGAGCAATGCCGGCTAACTGCAGCTCTTCTTCCACACACTGATGTACAGAAGAGACTGCTGGATTGTTCAAAACTGCTGGAGGACAAAAGAGGGATTGGTCAACTAACAACTAAAAGTCTTCAATGCTTTTAAGACCCACTATGACTGCTCGAGACTGAAAGACAATTTTAAAGAAGCAGCTACATTGGGTTAGATAGAGAGTGAATTAGGTATAATTCTTTGGACAAATTAGAACAAATAATGGAGCATTTTCTTAGAATTTGTCAGTTGTTAATGGACTGGACATTACTCATGTAATTATTGCTTGTATATAATTATTGTACCTGTATATAGTTTATCTTATGTTAGTTATAATCTTTTTTTAATTTTTGACACCAAAAGGCATATGTGGTGATGTTTTGTATATTTAATAATATATAAACCAAACAAGGTATCCTGCAAATATTTTCTATCTCTATGAACTTTTCTGTGGTGATGGTAGTATGAATGGATGCAACCATCTAAGCTCACTAAGTTGTAAGTACTCACATAAGGAGCTTACCTATTGTTCCTCAACAAGCAGAAAGGAATTATAGTTTTCTGCTTTTACTATAGGTGGCTACTAGGTTTAGCTTGCTGCCTTTCCATGAGTACTCTTGCATGGGTATGACTCCCAATAGGCACATGTTGACCATGTTCTATCCATCTCTCCAAATTGCTTAACATTGAATAGCCAGACATTTTTAGATTTTATACTTTATAGTTTAAAATGTATAAGATCCATTTATTTTAACTATGCACCTTATCACTCATTTTTGAGACCCCCCTTTCACCTCTATGTAACAGGGAGACAAAGCAGAAAGGTCACCAGCCTTGTTACTGTATGCTGCTCTGAGATGTCAGACTTACTCCTCAATTCTTGTCATGGCTTGAAGGTGAAATGTGTCCCCTGACATCCATTCTTATGTGCTTAGATACTTGCTTCCTACTTGTGATGCTCTTTTGAATATCTGTGGTGATATATTTTATATTTAATAAAATCAGCCTGAAATATCAGAGGACAGAGTCACTCACTGTCAAGTATAGAGAAGGTCAGAGATTGTAACTCACGCCTTTAATCCCAGAACAAGACCAACAGTTGGTAACTCATGCCTTTAATCTCAGCATGGGAATGATGGAGTGGTGACCTATGTCTTTAGTCTCATAACTCATGAGACAGAGATCTTTCTGTGTTTCTGTGAGTTCAAGGCCTACCTACCAAACAGTAGTAGCTCACACCTTTAATCTTAATTCTAAGATTATGATACAGAGTTAAACCTGGAAGTGAAACAACTGGGTGAAGAAGATATTTAAGGCAGGCATAGGCAGACATTCAGGCATTCTGTAGAAGCACAAGTCAGGTTGAGGACTCAGGAAGATAGCTTTACCCTGAGAAGTTGGCTGGGTGAGAACTGACTGTGGTCTGCTTCCTCTCTCTGATATTCCAGCTTTTTCCCAATATCTGAATCTAAGTTTTCATTAAATACAAACTAGAATTTGTATTTCACTTGGCACCCAATGAAAGCATGAACCCATGACCCTGAGATTAAGAGTCCCTTGCTAGGGCTAGAGAGATGGCTCAGAGGTTAAGAGCACTGATTGTTCTTCCAGACGTCTTGAGTTCAATTCCCAGAAACCACATGGTGGCTCACAACCATCTATAATGACATCTGGTACTCTCTTCTGTATACTGTATACATAACAAATAAATAAATCTTTATAGAAGAAGAAGAAGAAGAAGAAGAAGAAGAAGAAGAAGAAGAAGAAGAAGAAGAAAAGAGTCCCATGCCCTACCGACTGAAAACAAATACCTATGAAACTTCTGAGTGTAGGACCTTGCTGGAAAACATAAGCCATTATAAGCAGGCCTTTGAAGGTGACACTAATTTCTGGTCACAACCCCTTCTTTCTTTGCTTTTTTCTCAGTGCCATACAAGAAGCAACCATCACAAACTCTGACGCTGCTAATCAATCCTCTCCTATCACTATGTATTCCCAGCCAGGATGGATTGCTACCTTCTAAAGTGGAAGCCTAAACAAACCTTCCTCCATTAACCTGCTTCTGTATTCTGTCAAGAAATCAGCATGATCCTGAAAGAGCTAGATGAAAGAACAAGAGAGTCAGATGGAGACAGAGATGTCAACATGGTTGCTTATCCAGATGCTTGGTGACTATTGCTTAAGTCAAATCTAAACATGCAGGGGGTTTGGGGAAACCATCTCTTATTCATGTTTTACATTTAGGAGTTCTATGACTTTGAGCAATTTACTTAACCTTTAGAGCCTCAGTTTCCTCTTTTATAAAATGGGGACTACAATGCCAGACCTGCATGACTCCTAGGTAACTCATACTATACCTACTTTGGAAGGTTGCCATGGAGATTAAAAGGGATAATGCACACAAAAGTGTTTTTGAAAATTAAAAGCCTGGATCAATGTGAGGGATTATTGAGGTCATTATTGCACTGCCCAGTGCAATTGGTGGCAGTCACTGACATCTGAGGGTCTCACAGCCACCTCTTATTTTTATTGCATTAACAGATCACTATTGCTGTTTGGGGAGACTGTGTACCTAAAAACACAGATGCTCCTGTACCTGAGATGGGCTACATCCTGACAAGCCCATTTATAGTTGAAAATGTATCTAATAATCCTAGAATGTCACACACCCAAGTTTAGCATCCCAGTGATTGTAGTGTATCAGTTTACCCTTGTGAAGAAAGTGTGACTTGAAAGTGAGATGAAATTGCATCTCATTGCTATTTCCCAGCTTGATGACAGGTCATACATTGTTAGCCTAGGAAGAGACCAAACTTCCGAAGCTGAAGCATATTTTCCACTGAATGCCTATTGTCTTCCCACCATCAGCAAGTCAAGAAAAAAAATTTAAGAGGGACCTTGATAAATCAGAGACATTTGTACTCAAGCACCAGATTTCCTCACGGCATGTGACCATTTCAGCAAAAGGCTATTGAATAGTGTGTCTAGAATGCTACTGTTTTCTCTGACAGGAAGAGGCAAGTTCTATTATCATGGAGATTTTATCCTTCACCCTTCTCCCTACCTTCAGTGTATATTTGTGGCTTGAAAGTAAGACAGCCATCTTGAAAAGAAAGAGTCCTATGCTTACAATGTCAAAGCAGGATGCTAAAGCCAAGGTCCTTGGCCTACTAGTTCAAGTTCATTTACCTGTGTTTCTCCACTAAAAATAAAAAACTATACACACACAGGCACATGCGCGCACACACACACACACTCATGTACACACAGGCACATACATGCACATACTCACACACACATCATGATTTACTTAAGCCTCTCTGATCAGATTCTTATCATAATAAGCTAAGGATAATTTTAGTGAACAATAGGTGCTAATCGTAGCAATAACAGAAATAAACTGAAGCATTCTCAGGCATTTTGCAATAGTTTTGTGCCTTCAGAGTCATTGAAAAATAAATTATGGGGCTACAGAAATCGTTTATCAGCTTAAAAAAGCATATTGCTCTTGCAGAGAACCCAAGTTCAGGTCCTAGCAACCATATCAGGCAGTTCAAAACTGCCTATAACTCCAGCTCTATGTAGTTCTGACACCACTGCTCTCTGGAGGCACATGTGTCCATGCCCCACCCCCCATTCACACACCAACACACACACATTTTAAAAGTATGTTAGTTTTGTACAGTAGAAAGAAACAGCAAGCATGGGTTCCATGTCTTGTCCAAGAGTTGTGCTCGTCAACAGACTCTTAAGCTACAGAAATACCTTTGGAACAATGAGTTCTTAGTAAAAAGGGCATGTGCATATTAAATGCTCAGCAAATGCGGATCGTACTTTGCTGAGTGCAGAGGAGATCCTAACTAGATACAAGGTTCAGAACTAGGCTGGCAGCTATTGCTCCTTAATGAAGCCATCTGCTTTCTGATGGTTGCAATTCTGCACTAAAGGGCAGGAAGGACAGCCTATCCATCCAACAGGCTGGCACTTAAGCCTTTAGATTAGCATCATTAGCCACTGAAGACAGCAAGGTATCAGACTGAGATATCTGACTTTGGAGACAGACATCACTAAGCTTGGATCCTGGCTGCACCTCCCACCCTTCCTGCTTAAACTTCAGCACATATATTGTGGAGGGTGTAGGTACCACACTGCTCACAGAGTTTGATTCCTTTGTTTCATACTTACTTCCCATAGAGTGTCGTGAGGTTCAAGTGGGATGGCAGATGTGAGCATGCTCAATGTGCACGGGCTCCTTATTAATATGATTTGTCTTCTCTGGTCTATCAGGTGACCAGAGCCAGCAGGGAAGGGAGGAGAGGTCATAAGAAGGACAGAGTTGGTTATAGTTATAGAATGAATTCCAAAAATATAGAATACTAATATGTGAAGAGCCATGGAAAGAGAGCTTAGGTCAAAGCAAGCCTTGAAGGAGACGAGGACTCTAAACTTGTGAAGTGTTGCCTGCCTTCCAGGCTGTAGCACATGGGAGGGTAGAGGTAGGTGCCAGGAGAGGCATTCAAGTTCTACATAGCTCACTAGCTCTTCTCCGTACAAGTCATTTCCCTGAGGGCTCAGCAGGGCTGAAAATATCCTTTGCCTCTAACACTATTCAATATATTTTAGGCTGAGGAGGAGCTGGGGAAAGAGAGCTGAGCTGAATACTATCTCTTGGCAATAAAAGCTTCCAGAACATAAAATCTTCTCTTAAGAAAGATATGGAAAAGCTACAACACACACATACATGAGCAAATATATATACACAATATATATGCACCCAAGCATGTACACATGTGCACACACATCATACACACACATGCACACATATACACACAATACATACACACATATGCATGCACACATGTATAGTACACACACACACACATATCCACACACCCCTCCCCACTCTCACCTCCCAGACGGTAGCTGGCTACCCTCTGTGAAACTCCAACCATCTTACCAGGCAAGGTTTCTCTGGAGAATTGTTACCAGGATCAAGCTATCCTGTCCTTTGGCCTTTGTGTGGTTTTACTTTGTTTAAAACATAAAAGTTTTACAAGAGGTCTTACAGAGAATGTAAGACCTATTCCATGGTACTATTGCACAGCTAGGTGTGACCCCCATGGGCATGAGGGGAGTGGCAGAAAGGGATCAGGTTGGGATAAAGGGGATCAAGTCTTAATAACTCAGAAGCTTACCTCATTGACTGCTAGCACTCTTAAACTCTGGTTTAAAAAAAAATTATCAAGGACACAATAATGGCAGCTAAAAGTTTTTGCCACTTTTAGCAATCACTGAGTACTGAATATCCCTGGACATGGAAATCAGTTGGTCAATATTGGGGAAGGAATCTTTAACCAACACCTTCCTGGCCCCTATGACAATGCTTTTATGTATAGTCCTTCATCTCATTCTTTCAGTAACCACATGAAGAGAAAATCCTATTGCCCATGTTTCATAAATGAAGATGTACATAGAGATATACCCAGGGTCACTTGGAGAGTAAGAACAATACATAAGAAATGAAAAGTCACTGGCATGCACAATGGTTGACTCAGTGGTAGCTCTCTATGGGCTTCCTTTTCTTCTTGTACCCCAAGGAGACATAGTTAAGCCTCAATGATTCTGGAATGGAAGCGGCATTGACCCTACTATACAAATAGCTCTCAGCTGCAGATCATATGAAGTAAAACCCAAAAGGACTGTTCTTGAGTGAGCAGAGATGGAATGAATAAAAATCAAACAATAACAATCTGCTGGTGATTTGCAAGAGGCCTTATTAGGTTTTAGATATTATTCTGAGAGTCTTACATGCACTGTCACTTTAAATCATCATGAACTCCGAGAGGTAGATATATTTTTGGTACTGGCCTACAAATGAGAAAAATGAGGTCTGGAGGGATCATAAACACAGAGCATTTGATTCAGAGACTTTAGTGACATGGGAACTAGAAGAGATGATACAGAAATTGGAGTAATAGCAGGAAGATATGGCTACCCTTTCAGATCTTCTGACTGAAGAAAGAACCATGAATGGATCTCTGAGCCAGCTGAAGGCCAGCCTTGAGGAAGAGCCACTCATAGCCAGAAGTACAAGGAAGTGAACTAGAACACCAGTGGCTAACAGTCTGGATTCCTCCTTACCCACCTCCATAGACCTGTGAGATGCAGACTATTTGGAAAATAATAGACCAAGTCTATTTGGAAGCTAGATGGGTTGAGAGATTTCAATTTCTTTAAAGAAGGAGTAGAGTAGATGAAGGATGATAACAGATACATTTTGGGCACAGAGAGGAATGTATGTACTGATCCAAGAGCTGGAGGGCAGAGCCTAGGCTCTCTAAACCACCTTTAACTCTTGCCCATAACATGATTCTCTCAGCTCTTTATTCTTCCTATCAGACCACACTTTCTAGAGCTTCTCCAAACAAGCTTGGCAAACCTCAGCCTCTCCCTGGCCTGTACCTGTCCATGAATCTGAATTCACAGGCATTAAGACCTCAAGATCATGTGACCTAAATTCCTTTGACTCTTTTCCTATATTCAGGTGACTTCCCTCAGTCTCAATAAAAAAGCTCTCCTCCCCCATATCAGTCAGGACATAATCAGGAAGCTAAAAACTGTGAGTGTTACAAATTAAATAATTTGTAGGAAGAATAACATATCTATAGCAAGGTAAAAATCCAAAGTAATAAAGTAAATAACAGCCAAAGAATGTAGAACTAAAATGCCAAAAAGAAGCTAGCAACTAGCCCTCATAGAACTCTGGAGGGGCTGAGGAACAAGGTAGAGCTCAATGTGAAGCTTGCAAAGGCACATGGGTAGCCAAGCACAGCCTGCTGCGGGTGTGTCTCTCGGGGAAAGCTGAAGGAAAAGTCTTTGGTAGACTGTTGCTACTCTATTTGCTTTTGCTAGTGGATTGGTGCTACCATGTAGGGTGCTCAGGCAAGAGGAAGAGTTAAGCACAAAGTTGAGAGCAAATTACAGATAAGCTAAAGAAATTTTCTGGTATTTCCGCATCTAACTTTCTCTACAAAAGACCAGAGACTAGATCCTACTTGTTCTTCTGCATATGTCTTCTTGTGCTATATTTAACCATAATGACTCAATAATGGCTACTCTTTCTCTTCACCATAACAAATCTTATGCCCATTTCTATTTTGGTCCACTCCATCCATATCTATGAAGTGAGACACCATTGCAGCTCAGACAAACCATGCAGTATAAAGGCAGGCCAGTCCTTAATCCCAGGCTGATCTACTCTCCACCCTCTCTCTTCCTTACCCCTTCCATGCCCTCTCAAGCATTCACTCTCGTTTCTGTCTCATCTGTACAGGAAGTGCCTCGGTCTCCCCGATACTGTAAAATGAACACTCTTCTTCTACATTGCCATTCTCTAAATTTCTCAACTCCTCTTTTTCCATCATTTCACCATGACTTTGAAGGGAAATTAGAATATTCAGCAGATACTCTCCTAACCTGACCCCAGACTTCCCTCCTGACCCACCCTCACTGTGAATCCTCTCCGCTGTTGCTCTCTTCTTCTCTCCTCGCTAGTGTGCAGGCCCCTTCAGGGCTCACCTCCTCTAGAGCACTGTCAGCTCTGTCACTCAACTTTATTTAACTATGATGCAATATTCAAGACTGAAGAAGAAACTTTCCTTTGGAACATGATTTCTGACTTCTCAGTCACTGGTTGGCTTCCTCCATTACTTTGAACCTGTACTGAGGCAGAGCAGGGTGTTAGGAGTGTGTGGCAGAGGAAGCTATTACTCTCAGTGACAGGAAATCCTTCCAATAGCACATCTCCAAATGACCTACCTGTCTTCTAGTGCCCACCTCCTAAAGACTCCATTCTCTCTCAATAGCATCTTGGGCTGAGAAGCAAGCCTCTCAGACACCAATACAAACCATCAAGACTTTGCTAATGATCACTTTCACCTTGACCTTGACTCCATTCTTTCTTTGGCATCTATGTAATCATTCCTGAATTCCTTCTTCCTCTTTCATCATCCTCCATGAGTCTCTTTTCCTTTGCCCACCCTGAAGGATTGCACTTGTTCAAGGTCATGCTGTGGACATCTCTTCCCACATCCCACACTTTAATGCCCTGACTCAGTAAATTCACACAGCCTGAGACTTCAGATAATAGCTGCATGCTAATTACTCCCATACCCTTAGTTCTAGTCCAGACTACTTTCCTAAGCATCAGTTATTGCCAGCTATCAGCTGCAGATCATATGAAGTAAAACCCAAAAGGACTGTTCTTGAGTGAGCAGAGATGGAATGAATAAAAATCAAACAATAACAATCTGCTGGTGATTTGCAAGAGGCCTTATTAGGTTTTAGATATTATTCTGAGAGTCTTACATGCACTGTCACTTTAAATCATCATGAACTCCAAGAGGTAGATATATTTTTGGTACTGGCCTACAAATGAGAAAAATGAGGTCTGGAGGGATCATAAGCAAAACTCAGCCAGGTCTGGCTGTGATGAAGTAAACGATATTAGGCTTGCCTCAAAAGCCAAGCTAACAACTGCAGGAAAATATATGCAAAACATATTCACCATAAAGCACTTGTACGGAGAATATGAAGAGAAACATGATGTCACTTATATGTAGCATATAAAAAGGCTGAACTCATAGAAGTCAAGACATTGGTAATTAGCAGAACCAGAGGAGGGGTAGGTAGAAAAAGGGTAATTGCTAATCATGGGGTACAAAGGTTTTGTCAGGCAGCTCTAAAAACCCACCACACAGAACGGTAATATGGTCATACACTATTTATGTCAGAATTGCTAAAACAGTGCATTTTAGATCTTTCATCACCACACAAAAGCAGATATGTAAGGTGACATATGTATTCATTAGGCTAATTTAAATATTCTAAAATGAAAGCACCACAGTGCATCCCATAAATATATAATTATATTTATCAATTAGAAAGAAAACTATTAAATAAGATATGAAAAAAAATCCTTGGAGCTGGGAATGCAAGGTCATGTCTGTAATTCCAGCAGAGGAGAGGCTGAGGGGAGAAGACTGTCACAAATTCAAGACTGACCTGGGTTCACAGTGAGTTCTGGGATACTCTGGACTACACAGAAATATAATAAAACTCTCAAAAAACTAAACAGAAAGCACTTTCAGGTCAATAGTAAGAATATCACCAACCTGAAAAACAAGGAGACAAAAAAATTGAACAAAGGACAAAATGTATTCAATATCATCAGTTACTAGAGCATGTCAACTAGAACCATGATGAAATACCATTGTGACTCCATAATCAAAAACAGAATGATGATAATGCTAATGGAGATTTAAAAAAAAAAGACCCTCATTTCCAGACTTTGCCAGGACTAACCCAACACTTTGGAAGCTAGTTTTCAGTTTCTTGAAAATCAAGCATGATTTAGTAATTCTAGTCATGTGTTTAGTCAAAAGAAATGAACTCATGAAAATAAAACAAGCCTGGCATGTGAGAGTGTCACTCACCAGTTTGTTGTACAAATACTTGGTGCTCTTGCAGAGGACTACAATTCGGTTCCCAGAACCCAGTCAAATGGCTCACAGCTGCCTCTAACTTCAGCTCCTGGAGACTCAACACCTTATTTCAGCCTCTGTGGACAAGTGTGCATGTACACAGAGAGAGAGAGAGAGAGAGACAGAGAGACAGAGAGACAGAGAGACAGAGAGACAGAGATTTAATAATAATTAAAATAAATTGGCATATGAGTGCTACTTGCAGTTTTTATTTACAGTAGTCAAAAGTGAAAAAAAAGATCTAAACATCTATCTTCTGATGAATACTTGAATCTCAGCAGATCTACATAATGGAAAAGAAGTGATCTCTTAGTATAGGTTACTAGGACAACCACGTGATCATTTTAATCAAATAGCAATTCATGTAAACAAACTGGTTTGCACCAGTTATCTAGGTGACAGAACACCTGACAAGAAGCAACCTCAGGGTATGGGGTTTATTTTGGTTCACAGTGTCAGGGAATGCAGTCCATCATGGCAGAGAAGGCATTGTGGTACGAGAATGAGGCAGTAGGAGCATGGTGTAGCTGGTCACATTATGCCTTTAGTCAACAAGCAGAAAGTGGGGCCAGACTACAAAGCAAGACACAGTCCTGGTGGCCTACTTTATAGTTTCTACCACTGCCCCAAACAGAGCCTCCAGCTGGGGACCAAGTGGAAAGCACCTGAATCTATAAAATATATATTACCTTCAAACTACCACATTGTGGTGATATATTATATATTTAATAAAAAAACAGTCTGGAATATCAGAGGACAGAGCCATCTCTTCCAGCCATTAGAGGCAGGAGGATCTCTGAGTTTGAGGTAGCTTGGTCTTCAAAGCAAGTTCCAGGAAAGCCAGGACTATTACATAGAAACTCTGTCTCAAAAAAACAAAAGTAAAAAAGTCTGGAATATCAAATGACAGAGACATCTCTCCAGCCTTTTTTTGTTTTGTTTTGTTATTTTTTGTTTTATTTTTTCAATATTGGATTTTCTGTGTAACAGTCCAGGCTGTCCTGGAACTTGCTGTGCAGACCAGGCTGAACTCAAACTCATAGAGATTCTCCTGCCTCTGTCTTTCAAGTGCTGGGACTTATACACCATTATGCAATATATCATCACAACTGATGAATCACAAAAAATATGCTAAGTAAAAGAAAGTTGCTATGAAATTAATTTGATTCTGTCAACATCTAGAAAGTCCAAAACTAAAAGAGCTAAATATGGATCAATGGTTGCCTGGGGCTAACTATGGAGAATTGCTTACAAAGGACAATGAGATTACTTTGGGGAAAACAAATGCTCTGTATCTCGACTGTGGCATAGTCTATATGTGTTTGTCAAAACTCATGGAACTGAATGCAGAAAATTGATGAATTTCATACATGTAAATTATATATCATAAAACTAATTTTAAAACTAATAAGGTAAATCAAAAGGAAAAGATATGTCCAGGATACAGAGGAATCAACAAAAGGTGCACATTAATCGTAATGGTGGTGTTCTAACAGTCTACCTGACCCAGGCACAAGCCAGTGAAAAAGCCATTCCCTGCCATTGATTCTCTTTGTCTCTATTGGCTGAGAGTTGAGAATGGGTCCCATTCTTTCACTGTAACTATAAAATGGAGATAGGTTAGTAAGCCACATTCCTACGGCTAACAAGGGGACAGGCACTGTGAGGCTTATACTTGTTAACACCTAAGGTTTTGCACAAATAAAGATCAAGACAACAGTAGAGAATTTTGAAAGGTTAAAGAATTCTCTTTCCACTGCCTAGCTCTCTGACAGGGCATGTCACTATTCTCTGAGCATAGTTTGACCCCTGAGAAATGGGGGAAGAATGGGTTGACTTGATGATCTATCTCTAAGGGCTCCTGCTTCCTTAGCTTTTAACATGATGTGCATGCCTTTGTGCCAGCCATCTATTACAAAATATCAAGAGCACAGGACTGAGGAAATAGCTCAGTCACCAAAATACTTAGTAGGTAAGCATGGGGACCTAAGTTCAGATCCTGATCACTGAATAGAGAGCCAGACACAGTGTGTTCATCTGTAACTCAGCACCAAGAGGCAGAGACAGTTAGATCATAGGGCTCACTGGCCAGCCAGGACAGCCAATTGGTGAGCTCCAGCTTTACCAAGAGAACTCAAAGACTAGGCAAACAGTGACCAAGGAAGAAGATACCAGATGTTGGCTTCTGTCCAGCCTTGATTCACATGTGTACATATATGCAAACCCACACCCACATAGATACATGTCCACATCCATATATTATACAATATACATACACATAAATAACACACATGTAAAAAAAAATAGAAAAACTACTTAAGGGAGAAAGATCTAACTCATTTCCACAAGTTTTAATACAGTCCCTTAGCTCCCTTGCTGCTGGGCTCTGGTGACATAGAATGTTGTAGCAGAAACACATGGGAGAGAAAATTGGTTTATGTTATAGCTTACAGGAAGCAGAAAGAAGCAGGAAAGGCATAGGGCAACACACATGATTCTAGAGCACACTCCCCACAGGGACCTCCAACCAAGAGTCATCTCCTAGTCTCTTCAGGTTAACACCACCAAATTAATCAGTTCATCCAACGGGTTAATACACTAATGAATTAATACCTATGTACACCTTTTAGGTGAGAGTCACTTCAAATCCAAGTTAGATAACCCTCTTCTGCTGACATACTTCTATACAAGAGGCAAGAGTTCTGAATTCCTGCCTGCATGGCTTTCTGCCTTTCCTCTATATCTTTAAGACATCAGCGGCCAGATGCAGGGCATGAGAACTCACAGAAAGATAAGGCTGCTCACACACACAAAGAACTGAGGTCAAACTTTGAGAGAAGGTCTTTGGAAGTCAGAGGCAAAAGTAGGAAGTGAGCCTAAGGTACCTATGGATTTAAAAGCAGACAGATCCATCCATCAGAGAAACACTTGATGAAGTATGCACTGTGTACAGTACCCCCACACACAGTATGTAAGCACCTCCTGTGAGCCTAGTGTTGCAATTTGACAGTGAAACGGGAAAGTGGGATCCTGTCCATAAAGATCTAAATTGGAGATGCTTTGACCAGATGTGCTGTTCCAAAAGAAAATAAGCTGCCTTGCTTAGAGTGGATAAGAGGTACAAAACTCCAGGGTTTATAATAAGGTATCAGGGTTCAGAATGATTATGAGTATCAGGTCGGCCAGATACAGTTTTGTCTTCGTGATCTAGGTTGACTACAGTCTATCCCCAACCCATGGCAGTGCCCCTTCCTATTCATGATATTTATAATGTTGTAATGTAGTATTCAATGAAAGGAGGGCTGGGAAGGGTGAGGGTGATGGAAATGAGGTGCCCTCAGGTCATGTGTGCTGGGCTCACTCTTCAAGTTCCCCATTCTGGGAGGCATTCTGTCTAAGCCAGGTTGAGAGGCCAGCTGTTCCCAAGGGCTCTGGTTAGAGGGAGCTGCCATCAGGGGTGACCCAACAAAGATGTCTCCTTACATGTTGTTCCTATCGATTACCCACTAAAGTGTCTCTCATCGTTAGGCATTCCCCAGGGCTAAGCAGGAGAGGAGTCCTTTCGCCTTCTGTGCCTTTAATGACATTCAATCCACCTCGTGATCTCTGTCTGCCCTCTTCCTAGAGGCAGCAGATGGGGGGGGGACGGCACAGATACAAGAGGAGACAAAGGAAGAATGAGATCTTGAGGGGCAGGGGCAGAAAGAAAGACCAGCAAGCAGAGAAGGCCGCAGCAGAGGCTTTCAGGGATGGACGAGCCAGGGAGCAGATAGAGACTGAGGAAGGGAAAGATAGGGAGACAGGGGGACAGACACGGGCAGGGAGCAGAGGGAAGGAAGTAGCAGAGAGAATCAGGGAAGGAAATCAAGGATGGGGAGAGGCAGGCAGTTGTTCTTGGGGTCCACATGTGGGGTGCTATAATTTGGATGTGCAACTTCTACAGGTTTATGTTTTTGAACACTTGGCTCCCAGCTGGTATTGGGAGAAGTTGTAGAACCTTTGAGGCTGCAGCCCACTCAGCAAAAGTGCGTGCGTGGGGATAGCCTTGAAGATGGTACTGGAGTTTGGTTCTGGTATTGTCTTTGCTCCATGATCCACCAAGACCTAAGTCTTTTCTGCCACACATTCCAGCTCCAAGACTGCCATGCCTTACCCACCATAATGTCCCCGCTGAAAGCGTAAGGCAAAACAAACCCATGCCTTCCTCAGGTCGCTTCTGCCAGGTCTCCCGTCGAACACTAGGTAAGCAGTCTTTGCTCCTGCACCCAGGCACAGCCTAAGAATAGTATTCCTATCTGCCAGGGTAAGATTGCGGGTACTGCCTCCAATCTCCTGCAAGTGAAGAGTTAGACTGTCAAAGAGGTGCCCCCTGCTGGCAACCAAGTGCCACCTGCCTTCAGTGGAGACACTGAGATGGGGACAGAGGGTCATTCCTCTTGCAACTCCTCAAGCTTCCCTGAGAAGCGGTCTCTCCATGGCTTCCTAGCTTCAGATGGAACACTGAAGCATACGCCTCTGAGCCCCAAGCTGATGGGCTTCATCTGCAGCTGACTCCAGACTCTCACAGCCCTGGTGTCTTAAACACACACTACTACACTCAAACGCCACCCAGTCCTTCTCCTGGGTGCCTATGGTTACAGTCAGAAGCTTGGACTGTCTTCTCTTCTACCTCCCTCCCCCCCATTAAGTCAGTTACTGTGTCCTGTGTATCTAATGTTATTCATATTTCTTAACTTGTCTGAGCCATGCCTGTTTTCCACAGGTTCTTATTCCCAGCACCCACTGTGCTGTTGAGAAAAGCCATGAGTAGCGCACTGGGATAGTGAGATCTAGGTCTGTAAACAGAGTGAGCCAGGACCCTCAGTAAGGATCAGCTAGTGGTTAGCAGTCACAGAAGCCATTCCCTTCTCCCGATTCCATAACTTTAGTCCTCTTCCAACTATAATGCCTTTCCTAACTGAGCCCCTGTGCTGAGCACATGGATCCTAACATAGCTTGGAAAAGCGCAGCCAGCCCTTTGTTTGAAACAAGGAAATGGAGACTTTCTAGACCTAGTCTCTACCCTCCTCTGCATCCCACTACTCTACCAATCTGCTCTCCACTCTGTCTAGTGCATACAGCAAAGAGATGGCTATGTGGATGCTCTCATCCAGAGTCTAATAGAGACAAAGAATCTCCAGGCTCACACATCCCTCATCCTTCATTACAGATGATGATTCAGGTTGAATGCGGTATCCAAGACTGGTGGAATGAAGACATACCCTTTACCAACAGCAGGAAGGAAAAGCAGTCATCAGAATAAGGAGAGATGCTTTTAGACTTACCAGACACTCAAGGATACCTATTTTAGACCTCAGCATGACCCCTACAGAACCTAGGAGGAAGGCAGAGATACAGAGAGTCACAGCTGAGACTAGAAAGGTCCCAAAGAATGTCAGCACAGGGCTGAAGCTGCTCAGAGGCAAAAACTACCAACTTGGTCAGGATAGCCAGGAGAATCTAACCATTGCACAAAATGTGATTGAAATCTCAGAGACAGTGAGCTTTAAGTCAGCATATGTGTATATTAAAACACCATATAGGAAACATCAGAGTCATAATTGTGGGTTATGAAATATATGTGAAACATTAAAATTCACAATTGAGGTTTCTTATTTAGATGTTTTTGAGATAATTATATGAATGATTTGTCATAAAATTTAATGTGTATCATTTAAAATGAGGATATCTGGGACTTGGTCTTTTACTATTTAACTATGAAATCAGATGTGAGGTCTGGGGCAGGCAGTATGGTCTAATGATCAGAACACTGTCACCAGCATTCTCTGCATCAGAAACCCTAGTCTAAGCAACTACTACTGTGATGCTGAAGTTATCGGTCCTATCCACTCTAATTTCTCATCCAAAGCCAATAACAGATCTGAGGGCTCTGAGAATCTGGAGTAACACAACTTATGTGGGTCAAATCATGACACTTCTCTGATCAAAGCCCCAAATAAAGCCTCTTACAAGATGTGTCTGTGATCTTCCACTCCCCTATTTACACACCCAAGTCCCACATGGGCTTGCTGATCCCAGACACCACAAGCCTCACATTGGTGCACGATATTCACTGTTCCCTTGGTCTGAAAGCTCGCTGTATGAGTCACGCTTATCTAGAGGAGCAGAACCAAAGAAATAAATAAACACATACACACACACATATATAACATAAGGAGTGACTATATAGACAAAATATAATGATGGTATAACCACACCCAAGAGCTGAGAATCCATCTGGCATTTACTGGTGCCTCAGCAGGAATAGTTTCACGATTCTGTCTCTCAATATGGTCAGTCCACAAGGCTGGAGCCTCAGCTCTCTCAATCTGACACCAGAAGTCTGAAGGTTTCCTGAGAGCTGATGGTCCCTTTTCCATGATGAGCATTTGGAAACACTGGTTCTAATAGTGAAGAATCAGCAGTATCAGTAAGCAAATTAACCTGGTGCCAAGAGTGGAAGCCAAGCAAGCAAAAGACCAAATGATCTTTCCTTGGCCACTCCCTTCCTATCCAGGATACTACCAAAAGGTGCTGCCCTCACTCTGGGGAGCCTTCCACATGAACAAGGCAGTCAGAGCCCTTCCTCAGGTAAGGTGCCCTGCTCAGGGATATCAAATTGTGGCTGCTGGAATCATAGGCAGCCACAGTACTCACACTCTGTTGAGTTTAAAGCTCAACTCTCTTTCCCCAAGTCTTGCCTTCATTGGCCATCTTATCAAAAACATTTCTCTCTCCAACACATCCCTCTCCTATCCTACTTGTCTTCATTTCATGTCATAGGAATAAACAAAAGCAGAAAAACACATAGGAGAAAACTCAGCATACAGTAGTTTCCTGGTACCCTTCCTTCCACAGCTGAAATAATTGCTTTTCCACCAGTCCGACTTGGATATTAGTTGCATGCCTAAGCAACACAGCCTAGCCCATATTCAGCTGCCCATATGACAGGGGTTCTTCTCCATCTCATTTTTACTTAGAAGGTACTCTATGGGTATTTGCTGAGGTGACCTAAGTATCCAAGTCCCAGGAGGAAATAAACCCAAAACGAATATTCTGCCAACAGCTGCCAACATTTAAATGATCAATTCTTCATAGACCTGGATTATACAGAGAAACTGTGCATTGGGAAATGGCAGCATGATCCTAACTGTGGAAGCAGGCATAGGCAAAGAGTCCTGTATTCTAGGGTTCCTGAAATGGCTAGCTGCTGCTCCTGTCTGTTTCTGTACAGGACTAGAACTCTCCAGTCCAACTTCATTGTTCTGGAAGAACAGAGGTTCTTCAGACACCTCTACTGTGCAGGTCAGGCCAATGTCTCTTTCCTATGGCCCAGTGATTAGTTCTTCAGATTTCCACTCTGTGTCTTCTCAAGCATCTCCATACCACCCAAAAAGTTCAGCTGATGGGGTGAAGCTCTTTGCTTCTTTGTATGGTGAAGATAGATTTGTATCAGTAGCCTCAGAGTGACATATTTCTTTCCACCAGAAACATGGAAAGAGACAGGAAGAACAATGTGGTATGTTCTTTTTGTCCTTGCAATAGGAGCTGACACATAGTAGGCACTTGATTCATGCCTGTGGGTGACACAAAGTAGGCACTCAATACATGCCTGTGTGGTGGATTTTTGAAGGAGAAGTGAGAGAGAAGAGATTTCATGTGTGTACAGATCCGAACACAGTTTCTGTAGTTTTTAGGGAATTGATATCACATGGTAGGCACTGTGCTAGGAGCTGATTTTATGGACTCTATTCTGCAGAAATATCCATCCTAGTGAAGGAATTGAACCTTAAAAAATCATGGCTGGACACATGCAAATATTCAAAGGAGGGCATCTGAAGACCCGGGACCTCTCTTAGACTAGATGGCCACTGTAGGAACTCTTCAGCCCTGGAGCTGCATCTGTTCTCAAGAAAGTATGTACTGAAAGGGTGTGAGCACATGTGGTTATATGGGGCTCTCTGCGACCTGGGTCCTTTGAGCTGAGGGACAGAGGCAAGGGTTCATCACTGGTCAATGGTATAAATATCAGACTTCACAACAAACCTTTAGAATTCCCATTACTGAGGCCCACAGGCGGCCTCTGGTCCTCACTCACCCGGGTGCTGAGGTAATCTATTTTTTGAACTCCCTGACTGTCCCCTAAATCCAAAATTTCAGTTCTTAGAAAAAAAAAAAAAAAAGTCCAGACCACTAAACTAAAGTATTTCCTCAGCTCTAGAGAACAGAGATAAATGGAAAGAAGTATAAGTTGTAGAGTCCTCTGGAGTTTTCGTCAGACTCCCAAGCACCAAATCTTTCCCACATCCAGCACGTTAAAGCTCACAGCTCCAGAGGTTCTCATCTAAAAAAGACCTCACCACCCCATTACACTGGTCTCATTAGGAAGCACCCCAAAGGTAGCATCCTGGTTCATTTCTGTCTGCAGATGTCCAAGCTAACCCTCAGCAATGGTAGTGGTTGTTGTTGTAAAGTGTTGACAACAGCAAGTAATTTAAATTCAATGACCGAGCCAATTAGTCATGTGACTTGACCGAGTTGTTTAACTTCTCTTTGATTTCTTTAGGTATAAATGAGATTGGGGACTTATCTCATATTTGTAAGAGTGTGAGGAGAAAACCAGATATTGGACATAAAGGTCTGGGGATCTTCAGTCTTACTTTCTCCAAACTGCTAATAGCCTGTCAGGGAGAACCGAGTGTAAGTAGTAGAAAAGCTTACACTTACTTAGTCTGGAAAATATTCTTTTGTTACCACAAGGAATATAGACCAGGCTGTCCCTATGAGTTGTTGGGGTTTGTTATTGGTGAAGAACTGACCTCCCCCCAAGCTCATGATAAAGACTTGCTGTTCAGAATGGCACTGACGAGGGATGCTGAGACGTTTAGGATGGAGAGACCAGAGAAAGGTCCTCATATCTTTGGACATGGGCTCTCAATGGTGAGTGTGAAAGCCTGCTCTTACAGTTCATGAGATTGGCCTGTGAACATTCCTACGTGGCATTTCTATAATTGATACTTGAAGTAGGAAGGTCCAGCCCACAGTGGGTGGTGTGATTCCCTGATCGAGGCTGAGCTGCATAAGAAAAGTAGGTGAGCATGCCAGAAGGAGAAAGCCAGTGAAGAGTGTTCCTCTGTGGTCTCTGCTTCAAGCTCCCTCTCCCCGTGATGGGCTGTAACCTGTAAGCCAAACAAATTCTCTGGTCCCTAAGCTGCTATCACTCGGCATTTTATCACAGCTATGGAGAAGCAAACTTGTATTAGGCTTCTGGCCGGCCTTTCTGGGCCTGGACCAGAGGTTTGACCAGCAGTGTGGCAGTCTAACAGAATCACTCAAAGTCACACAGCATCTGTTATTATCTCTCTGGAGGCTCTGTGGTGTCAGGCATCTGTGTCTGTTCTGAGATGTTTCCGAGTTTTCTTAGCCTGGTAGCCCCACCCACACTTCCTGTCTGCCTTTAGCCAATCAGCTTTTACTAAACCCATAGGCAGGACATATATTTACAGTGACAGGAAACAGTAGCAACATAACAATCCCACTGCACAAACTAGAATAGGCTTCATCTCTCTTCTTTGTTGCTTTGTCCCAGTGTGGCAGACGAGAGCACTCAGGTTAGATTGATGGAGGAACATTGGAAGGAAGAGCAAATTCTGCCATTCTGTTTTGTGTATAAAGAAACCAGTTTGCCGAGACTCCTCCCAGCTCTCACAGCGACCATGTGGCTCTTTTCTCTCATTTTCCATGTAGCTGATGCTTCCATCCTAGATGCTGGGACTGGCTATGTATCAGGGAAAGAAAGTCCTGGTCCAAGGGGAGCATCTCAGGCCAGCAGCCTGGAATCTACAGTATCTGTAAGCACTACCAAATAGTAGGTCCTGATTGCCTTTCCAGCTTGTAAGGCAAATAACAAATACTCTCAATACAAACCTGTATCTTTCAGAGCAGGAAACTGAGGCACAGAGACTTTCAAGGCCCTGTGAAGGGAGGCAGCCCTCTAAGCATGCTGCCACTCTCCTGCAAACAGACTACTTTCTCCTGCCTCCGCTCCTTTGGCCCTCAGGCAGCAACCATGCAGCTAACAGAGCAGGACATCTTTGAGTCTAATAGAGCTGGAAATCTAATGTCTCTGAGACAAAAGAGAATGACTTCTTTAGAGTCACCCACCTGTAATTGGCATGGCCAGGTCTCATCTTCCTTGCTTTCTGATAAAGCAGAAAAGCCACTGAAGTCCCTGGAATGCAGTCCTCTTAACAAGGACATCAGGCAGCCCAAGGCAGTTCCAGCTGCTTTCAAAGCCGCCGCCCAGAGCCAGTTTTAATGATCACTGAGGAACTTCTGAGAAACCACAAAAAGACAGAATAATTGCACTAGAAATACATGCCACCATGACATGGGGCCAGGCACTTTTGGAGAAGCACCTACAAGGTCAACGTCTCTGGCACCCTGATTCCTCCAACTCTGCTCCAGGATAATTATAAAAGAAAGACAGCACTGTAGCAGCCCCCACCACTATCATGCCCATCTCTGCCCTTACCCTGAAGAAACTAAAAGCAACAAATAATTCCTATGGACCAAGTATAATGACACAGCAGCTTTCTCAGTAGAAAGCTGGACCATACGCTCACTGGCTGTGTGATCTTGAGTAAGTTACTTAGCCTCTCTGTTCCCACTGTTCCTTCAGGATTAAAAGTATCAAAGTATCTGAGGGACATCTAGAATGTCTGATGGCAATGCCTGATACAGAGTGAATGTGTTCATATCACTGTCAGTACCATAGAAATAGAAATGTGACATTGTGCCTTGCTATTAATGTATACATTTCTAGTCTCAGAATGTTCTTTCCAGCTTGTAAGGCAAATAACAAATATGTGATAGCTCATTCTGATTTTCTCTCCCCCGACTTTGCCTCTTCCTGATGCATAGACTGTCTTTGGAAATTCACCTTCCCCTGGGCACATCCACTATGTGAATCAGACTTTGAAACTCAATCATCAAGCATCTGACAAGAGACTCTTCCCTACCCCAGGACCTTTGCACACACACACAGTTTTGATATTTTCAAAACCCACCAACACCATACCATCTTATGCTCATAGAGAGGGTAGGTGCATGCTGGGAAAGTATTAGGAGTCCCCTTTGAGGAAACTGAGGGTCGTAACAGAATTAGAGGCAGATGCACTCTATGGACACTGAGTCCAAGGTGCCTTCCCACACACCTCAGTGCTTGCCTGATTGCTGTGGCTAAGCTCAGAAGTAACCCCAGAATGGATGAGACAGACTCATCACACTGATGCTTAAGAATTAGGCTGTCATTATGATGTCATGGTGGGAGCCAAGTCCTATCTTCTTCCTGCTCCCAAAACCACCAGTAGGCTAAGGTGGCAAATCTCTGTAACCCACATTTTGTGATATAACGTACCCAAAGCTACTTCCCATAAGGATAACCATATCTATACCTAAAGGGGGGAACATCAGTCAGGGTGAGAAACTTGGACCAGGGCTAGTCAAACCTAATCCTCTAAGCTCTGCCCAGCACTGGAAGCCAACTCTGCTTGATTAACTCCAATGATGGGGATCTCACCGCCTTCCTTATTTCTCTTTCTTTCACTTACCTTATCTGACAATGGATGCTTATGAGACAGGCATGATGTCAGCTGAGGGAATGCAGTTCTGAACATCACAAAGTCACACAGTTATAGTTTACAAGTTCTGAAATCAGAATTCCTGAATTTGAGTTCCAGTGTCATCATTACAGCAAAGATTTACCCCTTCTTTGGCTCAATTTTTCATCTGAAAAATTAGGATCAAAACACTGCAGGCTGGCTCTGATATCTGGGAGCTAGTGACAGGGCTAAGTAAGCAGGCATATGCATCACAGAATGCTTCCAGAAATGTCTGTCTGAAGTGATAGCTGGAGATGGCTGCTCAGAGGTAATGACCTCTAGTGAGATGTTACACCCACACAGTTCAATTCCAATGGGGGAGGGGAAAATGAAGATGTAGACACTGTGCTAAGACAAAAAGAAAACATGGAACATTCAAGAACCTAAGAGTTTAGTGTGCCTAGGTGAAAGAAGGCCAGGGAACCACCTGGGCTTGCCAGACAGAGTGGAGAATCCGCCTGGGCTAGCTAATTCCTCTGTAGAGAGCCAGATGTGGTAAAGCCTTTCTGTCTTGGGCTTAGTTTTAGACAATTGGCCCTACCTTTCTGCAAATTTACTTCCTGGTGATTCTGTACTAGTCATCTGTCTATCAACAGGAATTATAGCTTTGTATACTTAGGCCATTTCTCCAAGGCTGATTCTTGGAGCCAGAAATGCAGTGTCAGAGATTCAGTGTACCTAAGACCCATTCATATCATCTTTTCAAATTAGACCCTACATTTTTGTGGCACACCCATTTAAGATGACCAGGTGAGCTCATGCCAATCCTGGCCATGCCCCACTATCCCTTCCTGGCCTCAGAGATGCACACATAACCCATGGAGTCCTGAAGAGTCCTTTCAGTTTCCAACAGGCCTAGCTGTATCTCTGCTGTTCAACTGAGAGGGCATGAGTTTGGGTCCATGGCCATTTTCCTGCCCCACAAAGAATCCTTCTGAAAACAAATGCCAAGAAGAGAGAAGCAGGACCTTGGGATGCAAGAGACAGAAGCAAGACAATGCTGTTGGACCCCTTGGGCAGACACTACGTGGAGTGGCCCAGTCAGGTCACCAAGCTGTCCTCTTGCTCTTCAAACCGCTTTGAATTGGATTTTTGTCACTTTAATTGTGACATAATCCCATTCTGGCCCTTTGACCCTATCAATAGCTAGAAACTGTTCCCTGGCCATCTGTGTGGCCAGGTAGGTGAATTATTTTTTCCATTGTTATGGCCAAACACCTAGCTAAATCAACTTTAGGAAGGGTTTCTTTTGATCCACAGCTTAAGAAAGGCTATAGTCCACCATGGCAGTTAAGACATGGATGTCAGGAGAAAGAGGCAGCTGGTCACATTGTACCCACCACCAGAAAAGAGAGTAGACATGAAGTGGGACCCTGTTATAAAACCTCTAGACCTGGCCTCCAGACACCCACTTTTTCCAGTCAGGTTTCAACTCTCAGAGATTTCACAAACTATGAAAACAGCACCACCAGCTGGCAAGCAAGTGTTCAGGTGGGTGGATCTGGGGGGGACTTTCCCTTTCACACCATACACCTATTTCATCCAGAAACTTGTCCCTACACATTTAGGGGCCCACACCACACTCAGGTTTTCAGAAGCCAGGTAGTGGTTACTATAGCCCACCCTCTTTGCTGCAGTTTGATATGTGGTTCTACTTGGCATCTGAGGGAAACCCCTTATAGGCAGGCAGCCCTGAATCTGTCCTCCATGATGTACATTTCAGCATCCACAACAGGGAGGTCGCTCGATAAACAAGACAGCCTGAAAAGAAGGCCAGAGAACAGTGGGAAGCAAATACCACACTTCACATTTCTCTGATGGGTGTCCTTGCAAAGCCACTGACTCCCCCAATCACAGCTTGGAACTCTGTCTGGGCAATGACAACAATATTTATTAGGGTCATTTCCCGATGGAATAAAAACATAATGCTAGGTTGTCTGTGTGAAATGTATAGGCCTTAGAGTCTTCTCAGGGCCTGGAGACCAGCCTGCCTTCTGCCCATACAAAGTGGCGATAACTGGTGCCTTAAGACAGATGCTCCTGGCACTTCCTCATAAGCCAACCTGGGGTCTGTCTGGGACCTTGACAACAAAGGTGGAGTCCTGATAGAAGGTGACCTAGACCAGAGAGAGACCACCACACCACAGCTGTGGGTACCAGAAGATCAAAGCCCTTTCCTCTGGCTAGGAGGAGAGTCTGGGGGAAATTATTTAAGGCTTTCCCCAACCTTAATAAAATTGGACTTGCTTGTTTCAACTTGTCCCTAGAGATTGTGTCACTGTCTTTAATCTTCTTACCCCCCTCTCCTAAGAGGAAGCAGCAGGGTCCTGAGCATAGAGAAAACCCCAACATCTGACCCTGAACCAGGCATACCCCCAACACTCTGTAAAATGAAAACAGACTTCTTTTCATAAGGAACCAGTCCTAGATTTGGGAGGTCAAGGCAACTGAAAGTAACAGTCTCCGTAACAGCCTAGTGCTCCTCCTCAGGGCACCTCGGTTTACTCATGTGTGAGGTGAGAGCAGGAAGACAGACAGCTGAGTTTGAGAGCACCCCAATTCTGTGTAGCTTAGCGCTTGGCATATTCCCATTTCCTGAAGCAAGATGTCAGCCCAGGATTCTCAAAGGGGTAGAGTCCCCTCTTGTCACATGTGCCTGCCTTTTACTGGTGACTTAAACTTGGCCTGCTAAGTGAACTTAGCACTTTTTTGTCATTGACGGACTTCCTGACATAACCATCTAAAACAAAAAAAAGTATGTGTTGCCTTGTGGATATGTATTACACATTTAATAAATATTCAGGTTTTATTAAATGTGTAATACATATCCACACTGCCTCTCACAGTTTCTGTGGGTCCTTGGCTCTGTTGGTTGAGGTGAGGCAGAACCTCCTGATAGGAAGCAGGTGGTAGAGACTGCTTACCCTGTAGTGAACAGGAAGAACAGAAGGTATAGAAAGAGGCTGGATCAATGTACCAATAAATAACCATGTACATCCTTTTCAAAACACACTCTTGTGGTTAAGTTTCTCCAAGCAGACCCCACCTACTACTCCCAATCATGTATTTGCATAGAATAGATCTTTGGATAGGTTACAGTCACCTCTACCCATCTTTGGCAACATCCTCCTGGATTCACTGTGAGATGTGGTTCACTATCCTCCTAGGCAATCAAGCTGACAAGATTAACCATTACAGGACATCAAGATGGCCCAGTAACTGAGGACACATTCCCCCAAGACTGGTGGCTTGAGTCCTGAGTCCCACAAGTTGTAGAGACACATGCATACACACATGCATGCAAGAGTGAGTACATAAGAATAACCATCACACTAGCTACTTGGCATATATTGTCTTGTTCTTTTTGAATGGTTATTTGAAGTAGACTCTATTGGCCTCTTCCTAGATCCACAGAATCAGAGATAGGAGACTTTATGTAACATGCCAAGAGCTTCACAGCTACTTAGTGCTGAGGTCTATGATCCAAACCTGATGGTCAGCTTTTTAGCTGCCTTACCCACTGTGCTACACTGCTCTGGGTCCCACTATGTCACTTGACAAGGGGGCAAAGAGAGGCTGTATGTGCTTCTGACCACAATAACAGTCCTGGGTGCTGAGAGCCTGCGCTGAGCAGGAATGCCACCCTGCTAATGGAAGAAAATGCAATTATGGGGCATAATTACAGTGTGTCGCATTCTGCAATTACACTGATGGTATTTAATATAGAGCATATTCGGAAGCTAAATGGAATGGGAACACCCCCAAACAGAACCACCACGCTGCACAGAACCTGTTCCCTCCACCCTGCAGAGTCACAGGCCTTCTGCTTAATGGGAAATACTCGTCTCTTCTGAGCTGATCCCTAGATGCTCAGAGCCATTGTCCTGCCCTCAGCTCCATTTCCAAGGCTCTTCTCATGCCCCCACTCCCCACCCCTGCAGCTCCTCTCCCTCATTCCCAGTCACCTTCTACTCTGCATATCATAGCTCTTACAAGCTTCCTGCTGGTCTTACCACTTCCCAAGATCCCTCTGGGTCACAGTCTGCACTGCAGATCAGAAAACTATTGTCAAAGTCAATTGCCACTTATTTGCTGAGTCCCAACACTGCTGCTCAGCCTAAGACCCTGGGCTCACTGGCCCTGGGTGGCCTCCCACCTCCCCTGTGTCATTTCACCCAGTCAGAATCTCTCAACTCCTGCCAGGTTTGTGAGTGACTTTCTCTATGACAATGCCTTCCTTGCCATCTTTGCCTGACTCACTGAGACTCCTCTCAGCCCAAGACCATGCAAGACATTGCTACAACACACCCTTCCTCTTTGTACCTTTGGGGTGAGCATCCTGTTTCTATGCAGCTTTTGGGGAGTTAGTTTGTATTGGTTTGGAAATTTGAAGTGTTTGTTTGGTTTCTGTTATTTGGTTTGTGTGTGTGTGTGTGTGTGTGTGTGTGTGTGTGTGTGTGTGTGTGTGTAGACATCATCTTACTGTATAGTCTAGGCTGTCTTGGAACTCACTGAGTAACCCAGACTGGTCCCAAATGACTATTCTCCTGCCTCAGCCTCTCAACTACAGGCATCACAGGAGCAGGCCACCACACCCAGCTTCTTTGCTTTCATTTCTGTATCAGATGCCTATAGTGATGCCTAGCATAGAGTGAGCACATTGAGGGAATGAAGGAAATATATTGAAATCATATGCAAGCAGTAATATTTTATTTCTGTGACTTCACATAAGAGAAAACAGAGAATGGCAGCCAGTCTCAGACTGTCATTTTAGGCTGTTTTTGATTTTAAAAATGAGTTTGAAAAGAAGATTAGAGACATGAGGAATCTCACCCAAAGTCACAAAAGAATGTGACAAAGAAAAAAAAAAGGAAAAAAACTAAAGCCTTTGTATTTGAGGCTTCCTGTTGTCTCCTAAATGATAAACTGATTGACTGTTTATACCCAAACAGCCAAGCTAAGGGGAAGAGACTTTACAACATTGTAAATGTTGCAGCTGCAGTGATGGCTTAGTGGTTAAGAGCACATGTTGCTCTTTTTTCAGAGGATCTTAGTTAGGTCTCACACTCATGTTGGAAGGTTCATGACTACCTATAACTTCAGCTCCAGGGGATCTTGACACCCTCTTCTGGACTGTGTAGGCACCTGAACTCATGTATGCACATACCTGCACATAGACACACAGACATATATGGAATTAAAATAACTTTATAATTTTATTTTATGTATATGAGTATTGTGCCTTGCATATATACCTGCAAACCACGTGCATGCCTGGTATCAGAGGAGACTAGAAAAAGATATTAGGTTCCCTGAGACTGGAGTTACAGATGGTTGTGAGCTGTCGTGTGGGTTCTAGGACTTGAATGCAGGTCCTCTAGGAGAGCAGCCAGTGCTTTAACCACTGAGCCATCTCTCCACTCCCGCAAGCTTCTTAATTGAAACATTAATAGAAAATGTTCCAATAATGAGCCTGTAGTATGGTTGTTCAGATCCTAGAGCTTGGTGCTAAGGTCTGAGGGTGTGTGCTCTCCTCAGATTCACAGCTTGGAGTTCTAATCTTCCTGTGATAATGTTAGAGCATCAGCAGGTAAGCAGGGTCAGATGACGTCATGAATTTGTAATCTTTGGTTGTGCAACCGAATATCACTTTAACTATATAAAGATATGTTACATTTGTTTATGCTGCATTTGTTTATGTAAAGATGGGTTGTATTTGTTGTCTTGCCTTCCTAAGACACTTGATTGGTCTAATAAAAAGCATAATGGCCAATAGCTAGGCAGCAGAGGGCTAGGCAGGGCTGGCTGGCAGGGATAATAAGTAGAAGGAGGAATCTAGGCTCCAGAGGAAATGAGGGAGAAAGAGGTCAGGGGCCAGCCAGTCAGGCAGCCACCAGACAGACAGACACAGAGGAAGCAGGGAAGTAAGACAGACAGAATCAAAGAAAGGTAAAAAGCCCTGAGGCAAAATGTAGATGAGGAGAAACAGGTTAAATTATAAGAGCTAGTGGGAAAAGCCTAAGATAATGCCAAGCATCATAAGTAATAGTAAGTTCACTTGTCTTTATTTGAGAGCTGATTCGTGGCCCAAAGCCAGCTACACTCTTCATGGAAAGATCTGATGCGTCCCTTTAAAGAAGAGCTTTCTCTTTTCCTATCTCCCTCCCTTTTCTCCTCCCTCCCTCCTAGTCTTCTTCTCTCTCTGGGAACACATGAAGGAAAGGCCATATAACAGGAGAGAAGGCTGTCCTCTGCACACCAGAAACACAGCCCTTCCCAGAGCCCAGAGTCCTCCACACTTGCCTCTATTCTTTGCACTTGCAGCCTTAGCACTGTGGCGCATAAATCTCAGTTTTAAAGCTGTTCCTGTGTCAAAGCTGAAGCTGGTTGAGACAGTAGGTAGGCATCACAGCTCATGAGTGTCTTCAGCTGGGATCGAATAAAAGGCAAATCCATTTTCACTCAGGTGGAAGTCCTACTGGGCTTTTGTAGTCACTGACTACCCTCCGGGACACATGAGTATGGTAGAGAGGGACAAGACAAATGTGCCATGCAGAAGTCATCTCTTCACTTCTGAAATTTATTTATTTAGAATACAAAATAGATCCTTGCACTGTCAAATCCTCCAGAAGCTAAAAGCTTTGAGAAGTAAACTTACAAAACACCAGAGTATCTCTTCCTCATGTCTGATTATTCACTCACTCAGCCAACACCTTCTGAATACCAACTGCTGTCCAGTTTAAGAGCACAGCAGTGGACCAGCAGATTCTTGCCCACATGCAGGCTCGACTTCAGGGACCCAGGCTAGAAAAGCTGACTTCATGAGCATTTTTCCACCCTGTAACCTCAGAATGAGAAGAACACTAAAGCAAGCAGATGCAACCCCGCCATCTTGTTTCACAGATGGGCAAATGACCTCACAGAGAACAGCATTGTGTCCCCCATCAGATTACATTTACCTCACAGCTTCACTTGTACTATGACCCAAAGCTACCTCTGTTTATGAGTGCCTCAACAGCCCCTGACCTGGCATTGCTAGTCACAGACCTGGGTCAAGCTCTGAACTCAGCGGTTTTCTGGTTATCTCCCCATGAAGTTCCCTTAAACTCCACATCTCTGTTTCTCCCATCTACAGAAAGGGGACTGCATCAGTCTCTTTTCTTGCTGTTAATCCAAATAATTCCCTGCAGGTGCCTGATCTCCTGGGTGATTCCACATCTTATCTAGTTGCCAATTGACACTAGCCATCACAAGCATCATAATGGTACTGATGATGATGATTGCAGCATCACAACTCTTCCCACCTGGGTGGGGGCTCATATGAGATGTGGGATATTGGAGATGAGGATGCCTGTAAAAGGATAGTTGTGGGTGGTGATAAGCACTTGGTTAGTACAAATTGGCACAGAATTCAGCTGTAGGCAATTTTAGCTAAGTAAAATTTATGTTTAAAAAGGAACCCTAAGTTGAAAAATTCCCAAGTGTTTACAATTTGGGTTTTTGAGTCTACTTTTTCAGAAGCCTGTTTTATAAAACTTCAGTACAGACAGGGTATTTCTGATGAGACTGTGGCATCCCAATTGGAATGTAAGGGTGTTAAATTTACACGCGGCCTTGAAGACAGGATAAGAGTATGGGAGGGATCTCTTCTACTTTTATTGCTTTAGGTCACACGTTGACAATTATCTTTTGGAGATGTTCACATGCAAACAAATTCTAAAGTAAATGTTACTTCTACTCATACATTTAACCGTTTGGTGACTTGGACAACCCCACGTGCCAAACCAGGCTTGTCAGGGAGTCCCTCTTTCCCCTTCCTGCCTTCTTGCCCTTACCAACCGAGACACACCTGCTTGCTCTGGCTGGGTTTTTCTGGTTCTTTCATTACAAATAGGAAAAAAAAAATGGTTCTCACCAATCTCAGCCAGATGAAGAACATGAGAATCAATGCGGTAGTCCAGGGAAACTGGGAGAAAGGTCTGGTCAGAGTGTGAGGAGCTGGTTTCCAAGTCCACACCTTCCCCTGGATTTATGGTCTCTAAGGAGTTGCAATCTGGTTTCCTAGCTTGGCTCACTACACCTGGGAGGAATTGTAGTGGAGTGGAATATTGCTCCCAGATTCATAAAGAAGGCTGGTCTCCAGTGCACAGATGCCAGCTCTCAGGGAAGGACAAACCAAGATTCCAGCCCTGGGTGTAAAAGCTTGCATCCTGGGCAGGCCAGCCACTCAGAGCAATCACCTTGGAGCTATCAGTTCATAGGAATGTAAGGAAGAGCACAGCAGAGAATGGACCTGACTTTGAATTTGGCTTGGATTCTCTGAAAAAAAGAATGTGCTGCCTTGGTGGGCTCCAGTTTCTTCAACTAGAAAATGGCGGAGGAGTGTCATTGTCAATCCCCTCCTGCTAGAAAGTGATCATGACCTTATTTACCCCTGTTCTTGTTGTCCTTGGGGCTGGCTCACCTAGTAATGGAAGGTGCTGGCTGGACTCAACTGCTCCCACTCTCTTACCCATCCTGCTGCCAGCATCAGCACCTCATGCCTCTCCAGCTCTTCTCTGCACTCCTCCCTCCCCCTTGCTCTTCTGTAGATTTGCTGTCGAAATAAAAAACCAAAAGCTAATGAGTTTCAACGTCTAATTGATCATGAATTTCTAATTCAGCAAAACTTATGTGTCAGGAAGAAAATTTAACTTCCTGCACAATGGCTCCTCTTAAAAGAGAAAAAGAAGATAGCATTATACATCCATCACTTCAGCCTCAGTACACTCCATAGTCAATAACATCTTCCTATGCTTGCAAGTGTCCTCAATACAGATGCTGGTGGCATGAAGGACCCCAGGGGGCCTGCAAATGAGTCCCAATTGTGTCTAACACAAGGGCATCCAGTCTTTCACATATCCTGTTCAAAGGAAGGAGACTGAGGGTCACCGGCGAGTCTACTTGAGGCTGCTGATGAGTGAGGGTGTTGATGAATGAGGGTGCTGATGAGGGAGCGATAACCCTACAACAACACATCAGAGACCAAAGCAAACTGTAGAAGGACTGAGGCTGGACCCTCCCACTGCAACTAGGGAAACTCTAGGCAGAGGGAGCAGCAGCCACACCCACATGAATGTCACTCGTTTACATAGTAGAAATGAGTTCATCTGGCACAGAAGCTTGAATGACCAATGTCAACATAAGTCGTTTCATCTTTCTTGAGCTTCAACATGTGTTAAAAAGGGCATGGCTGTCCTGGAGTCTCTGCAACTGGAGAGAAATTAGAAACACAATCCTCTGTGATAGTTCTCTGAGACTTGCAGGGTGTTGTAGAGATAGGCCCTAAGGTGAGTTCTCAAGGACTACATGGGCTCATGGGCCCCAGCACCTGTGGCTCATGTTCATAGGAAAAGCAAGTCAAGCCAGCCTTACGGGGACTCCTAAAGGAAGAGTGTGACATCCCTATGTCTTCATCTGCTGACCTTCCAGTCCTGAGTTTCTGAAACCATGGGTGCCCAGATCCTAGATTTCTTCTGCCTTCCCATAAGTCACTTGTATCTGGAGAAGGATCCAGCTAACTGCCAATCCTGTACACACATACACACACACACACACACACACACACACACACACACACTGAGGGGGGAATCTTAAGCCATCTTCCCCACCCTCCACAATTTTTCAGATTTTTTATAATGAGAATCGCCCATAAGGAATTAAACCCTTCATATGAGTGTGAGAAGACTGTATGGGGGTTCATGAACCTCTACTCTATTTCCAGCTCTACCCTTCGGTTAATTTCCTCTTGTCTGCCCTCTGCTCCTCTGAGAGTCAGCAGCTACTTCCGAAGCTCTGTGCCCGTTGGCTTCACAGTGGCTGTGGCTGTTTTGTGTCATAGGAAATATCTAGGCAGGGTATTTTCTCCTTCTATCTGAATCTACGTCAGATCCCCTCCCTAGCAAAGGCCATGCGTCCACCTCACTGCTCCCTCTGGTAACTTCATCTTCCCTCTTTAGCCTTCTCATCCTAGGGAAACAGCAGCTCCCCAGTGTAACAGCCTCTACTTGTGTTGGCTTCTTGGTCCTTCCATTTTCCATGTGTCCATTCCCTCTATCAGCAGGTGTTTCTAATGTGATTTTAGTTCCCGGACCCTGAGCAACACTGTGGGTGAGTTCTTTGACCATTGAGGGAAAACAGAGGTTGGTAAACCTATTGACATTCAGGGATGTGTTACTACTGTTTCTCTGTGGCCCCACCCACATTCCCTGCCAGGCCCTTCCCTCAGTCATAACCATCTCTCTGGCTCAGTCATTTGTTCAAAACCAAAGTCAAAAATGCACTCTCTGATGCTGCTGCACCTGATCCAGCTTTATTCATTCTGTTTCCCATCGCCTGTCTGATCTCGCTCGCATCCTTCTAGACACAGATGGCATGATCATCTTGGAGAAGTGTCTGTGCCGTATTCAGACTGCCTGACCCAGGACAAGTGTTTACAAAAACACCTCACTATAGTTTTACACTTCATGGGCCTGCTTGTCCCCCCATTTTTAGAGTGTTCTGCTTTGCAGCCTTTTGTTACATATTGTCAGATAACGTGAATCAAATTCTGGCTTTTCCATTTATGATTATGTAAGCTGGGGAATAATTAGTGAATTATTAGGGTATCTATAGGGTATAGATAATAATTAGGGTATCTCTCTCTGATACCCTGCCCACTCTGCAAATCAGGACACCAATACCTCCCTCATAGGATGGTGATTATGACAGAGGAAGCAGGGTTCCTGCTTTTGTCTCCTAGCCTTGGAGACCCTGACCTCACTGCAATCTTGTGTCTACCCTTACACCACCTCTCTCCTGTTTCCATGGTGCAAATGACCTTTGTGGTAAAACAATGAAACTCCACATTTGGGTTTATTTGCGAGGTACACCGAGACCTAGCAGCCTGTGTTTTCACAAATGTTGGGCTGGAAGCTCAGCAGATAATGACAAAAATGCATTCCTACCCTCCCAAAGGAAGCCATTCCAGGTACCAACCACTGTTCTCATTCTCCACTGGCCCCTCCCCCATGCCCCATTCCAGTTGCATTTACCTAAACTCATGAAAGAAAACAAGAAACCACTTTCTTTCAAGATCTACAAACCAAGACCTGCCACAGAGAGGCTAATTCTTATCTTCAGCTCATCCAGTCCTTGGGCTATATCTAACATGTCCACACATAGGCCAGTCATACAGATTCCAAAAACACTGACATATTTCTCTGCACAATTTGCAAGCAAAGCAATAATGCTCTAATTATGTGTCTGTTATTGCCATCATCATAATGTACCCACGTAGATGGTGGCAGTAGACTGGGTTAATATATTCATTAAGAACAGGCATGAGCAACATGACATTAATACTGCTAATAATACCTAATTGAGCTTAATTACAATGTGATGCCTAATATATTGTGATGAATTTATTCTCAAAGTATTTACATATTTGTAGTTGAGTAATTAGCATTCCTTCCATAAATAACTCCTTAAAAGTCCACTCCAGCTTGGAAGCAGGAGAAGAGCTGTTCACACCCTCCTGCTTAGATTGCCCTGACCAAGAAAAAGCTCTTAATTATTGCAAAGATACATATATCACGTCTTCCTTGAAGGCAAAATGACAGGTCCCACAGGGGAAGGCATTTCTAAGCAAGGTGGCAGAATGAGAGGTTTGTTCCTCTCCACTCCAAGTGAGCCGAAGAGATTCCTTCCTGCCATTCTGCTGTACTTGGCAGACACACACAGGTCCAAGGTCTGCCTGTGTGACTGATGCAAGAGGAACAAGTATGCACTGCAGGAGGGTAACCTGGCTGGAAAGAGGGCTCACGGAGGTGCCCCAGGAGTACTCGGTCAGCATGCTGACCTGTCAGGAGAAAATGCCTCAGATGGGACCGCTTCCCTCTCACACTTGATGAGATGTCACAGGACAATGCAAACTGTCTTCAAAGACGACAGGAGCAAAGATTAGATTCTGAAATCAAGTTTCACCTGAGACACTTGCTACTCTTGTGTCCTTAGGCCAAAAACACGGTGTATTTGTGGGCTTCTCTTTTCCCTCTACATTATATTTACTGGGTCCCTAATAATAACAACAATAAATTGATATCTGAAATTCTGAATTCCAATCCAGTGGAATTTAACAGTTAAACTCAGATTGCATTCCAATGTTTCTCCTGCCATTTAGTCCCAGTGACATCAGGCAAGCTAGTGGACCTCAGTCTCCTCACTTAGAAAATGAGAATTAATATATTTAATATAACATTGGCAGGAGAATTAAGTGAAATAATTCATGTGAACTTCGTGGGGCACCTGGCACATAGTATCTGTCTAATGTCAGCCAACATTATTACTTTTACGACCATCTCTTTTCTGCAAGTGAAAACATCCACTCTCAGTAGCTGGAGCAGGAACAGAATTCTGCACACTGCTTGGATGGCAAGAGGATTATCAAGTGCTAAGGACAAGGTCAAGGTTGGATATTCAAGAATTTAAGCATGTCACTTCCACACACACACACACCCTTCATGTTTGTTTAAAGATGTCTCTCCTTGCCCCAGCTGCCCTCTGTCATGACTCCCTGCCATTATGGACTCTCCCACTGAAGCCTCCACCCAGAATAAACCCCTTCTTCTCTACATTGCTTTTGATCAGCAACCAAAAAAGTAACTGATGCTCCTCACAGCCAGAGCTGGGGAGCAGCTGCAATCCGGTGACTGCATCTCTTAGGCGGCTGTTTGTATTACAGCTGGGTGTGGCCTGTTGAAATCTGCAGCAGCCCAAAGCATCTCCACACCCATCATCCTGGTTCCTGAACAGTGTACTGAAAAAAAAGAAAAGAGAACTAAAAATCTGCAAGCATACTTTCCTGCTGAAGATGAAGCAGGCTTCCCTCACAGCCCCATCACAGGAGCAAATCTGACTGGCTGGTTTCTGGGAAAGACTGTTCTACCTAAGAGATGCTGCCATTAGGAAAGTACCTAAGAAGGACCATAGGACAGATGCTGAGTTCCAGTTCCCTCCTTCTTTAGAACCTTTTTTCTTTTATGTGCATTGGTATTTTGCCTGAATATATGTATATCTAAGTGAAGATGTCAGATCTTAGAGTTACAGACAGTTGTGAGCTGCCATGTGGGTACTAGAATTGAACCCAGGTCCTCCAGAGGAGCTGTCAGTGCTCTTAACCACTGAACCATCTCTCCAGTTCCCTTCTATCATGTTGTCTCTGCCCCCATTCCAAAGAGACTAGATAGCTTTCTGAGCAGACAGTGTCATCTACCAGCTGGGCCTCCAGCCTCCAGATACCTCTCACCCTCTCTCTTTTTGTCCCTCCCTCTGACTCTGACTCTCTGCCTCTGTCTCTGTTTCTCTCTGTCTCTGTTTCTATCTCTCTGTCTCTGTGCATATGTGTTCCCCTCTCCCTCCTTTCTGTCCATCTTCCTCCTTCCTTCTCTTCCTTGCCCTCCCTCTCTCTCTCTCTTCCTTCCCTTCTTCTACCCCTAGCTCTCTCTCTCTGTCTTCATTCAAAGGCTGGAAAACTCTTGCTCCCTCAGTTTTAGGGAAATGGACTGTTCCTGGGCCTTGACTATGCTCCAATCTTAGAGCTCTAAATCTTAATCCCACCCCGAAAAAAGAACCTTATAAAATTCAGTCCCAGAAGAGAATGCTTCTCCCTGGAGTACAGTTGTTTCTTATTCCACAACCCTGCTCCATACAGGGAACAGAGGCAAAGGATCTGCAATGGAGGCTAATTCCAGCTGGCTCACGGCCTCAGTTCTGCATGGGGTAGTCTGTCTTTGCCAGGTGGACACCCGTACCCACCCTCTACCATTCTCCACTTAGGTTCACCCCTAAGTAGAGCAGCAGTACCAGGCTTCCTACTCCTCAGTTCCCACTGGGGTCAACTGATGCCACCAGCAGAAGACCCAAGGCAGGAGGAGGTGAAGGGGGAGCATATTCCTTCACGCTTCCTCCAGATCTCACCACCGAAGTCCTGGTGCATCTGCATCTCTGTGTCACCTCCTGCTAGGTGACTCTTCTTTTTTCTGCACTTCCAGAAACACTGGTCTTCTCCTTATGCTTAAGGTCTAGGGAAGCAATGACTTTTCTCTGTTGCTAATCCTAATGGCATCACCACTTGATGACCCATATAGGGCCTTTGCTCAGGGCCCTATTCAGCTTCAATATTTAAGGGAAATTTTTTTTTAAACTTTATTTATTTATATATTTATTTATTTATTTATTTATTTGCCTTGGTGTTTTGCCTGGAACTGGAACTACAGACAGTTGTTAGCTGCCATGTGGGTGCTGGGAATCGAGCCGGGGTCCTCTGGAAGAGCAGACAGTGCTCTTAACCGCTGAGCCATCTCTCCAGCCCCTCAGCTTCAATATTAAATAATCCTCTCCAGTTCCGCACTGTTTCTGGAAAAGCCTCTACCTGATACCAACCTCAAGGAAAGGGGGTCTAAGACAATAGTCCCCTTTTCTCAAGATTTACTCCAGTCATATTTTTTTTTATTCACCATACTGGGCTTTCCATTGCTTTAGAACATTGCTGTGCTCCTGGGACACATCAAAGTCACCTCATGGCAGAACTGGGTGCAGTGGAGGATGTGTGGCAACAGAAATTAGAACAATATCAGGAGGATACAGTGGAAGAACTGACATCATCCTTGCAGAGTGCTTGTGGACAGGAAGTACCTGGTACACTCTCCCTCTCTACTCCTGCTCCTCTCCCACTCCAAACCCAGAAATAAAGCAATGAGAGGCAGAATGGCTCAGTGTTTGATCTATGTCCAAACCTAAGGTCCAGTCTGGGACGTTGGACAAGTAAGTTAACATTCTATACTTCAGTTTTCCCTCTGAAAACCAATGATGATAACTGGTAATGTCAACTTCATAAGATAGACTCTGAGGATTGCATAAGTAAATGTGTTCCAAAGTATTTCTAACCAAGCCTATAACAGGGGAAATGCTCAGAGAGTCATAGCTGTTTTACCTTAAACATTTTACATAATGAAGCTAAGGGGTACGTTACACCCACATCCTCCCTAGCACAGTTTGCACAGTGTCCACTCTGCCCAGCATCTGGTTATGGGTCATTAAATCCAGACCTTCAAAGGCTACTAAAAGAATAAACTGATGAAAGAAAAGCACCCTGAAGTAGAAATCATAACCTATATATAGAAAAAAATAGTCTGTGAGCACAAACATCCATTATAAGGAAATGGTCAAGAATAACTGGTTTAAACCTCTACCAGCGGTAGCCCCTAACTTAAACATCCTATGTAACTCACTCCCTAGAACCTCAGCTTTTCTCATCTTAAAAGGGAAAAAAGTGAGTTCTAAACTCCCTCTGCACTCACTGATGTAGACATAGCAAGAGAACCATGTAAGGCACTGAAGAGCTGCCCAGACTACTTCCTTGCCTGCACTGCCTGTGGCCAGGACCTTACTAATGGAGTCCTGAGACATTAGTCCAAGGTTTTGGAGGCTTGGCTGCTACTGCTGGGCTGTTCTTTGTCACAATGAGTCCAGGTCCTGGGTCTTTGTTCCTTTATTAAATTGTGTTTCCCTCCTGTCCAAGAGGTTGTCAGTTCCAATGGAACTAGATATCAAAGGCCCCTTTCTGGAAGGAGAGGCCATTCTTACTTAACACTGTACAGGATCTGTACTCAGAAATCCACAGCAAATTCCTTATGCAGTGTTACTAAACAGGTCCCTAGAGATATCAATGAGCATGACTGCTTCAGACTTAGAAAGAAGGCTGGCTTAGCATCAGCCTATCAGTCAAGCTTCAGACAAACAGAACCGGTGTATATATGTGGGTGAGGCATAATATAGAGACGTGGCTTACATGATTAGGGAGGCTGGCACCTCTCGGGAATCTTCAATATGAATAGGTCCTGGGGACCAAGAAAGACAGTTGGATAATTACAGTCTCAAAGCAAGTAGGTCTCACATCCAGAAAACTAATGTTTCAGATCTGGCTCAAGGTAAGATGTTCTATGTACAGGGTCCTATTAGTACCTTTTGAGGGGAGGGGGTAAGAAGGTGTGGAGAACAGCACAGTCTCCAGGGACAAGTTGAAACAAGCAAGTCCAATTTTATTAAGGGAGAGAAAAGCTTTAAATAGCCTTTTTTCCCCAGACCTTCCTCCCAGCTAGGGGAAAGAGCTTTGATTTACTGGTATCTACTGCTGTGGTACGCTCATGCCCCTCTGGTCTATGTCATCTTGTATCAGGACTACACCCTTGCTGTGAAGGTCCTGAGCTGACCCTGGTTAGTTCATGTGTGAGTACTAGGAGCATATGTTATCACCACTTTGTATGGGCTGAGACCAGGCTGGTCTCCAGGCCCTGAGAAGCCTCTGTAGCCTATACAATCTACACAGATCAAACTATGGTTTAAATTCAATAGCAGGAAAAAAGCCAATGTCCCAGTTAAAATGTAGTCACTGTCACAAACACCTCAGATACTTTTCCATTTCTCCAACAAACACCTGAAATAAATCAATTTATTAAGAAAGTTCAGAGCCTACTCTCTCCTGAGGAACACCTAACCCAGACATGACATTACGATGAGGAAATCGGACCTGCCTAGAGTGGATGCTGAGTTGATCCATCTTGGGACTTCTTGCTCTTTTGGGGGAGGGCATGGGGGTTGGGGAGGAGGGAGGCTGTAGGCAGACAGGGAGGAAATGGGAGGGGGAAGGGAGGGAGAGCAAGGAGATGCATTAAAAAAAGGACTTTATTTTCTAAAAATAAATAAATAATAATTTTTTTAAAAAAAAGAAAGAGGTTTCTTTTGACTCACACTTTGACATTCCAGTCTGGCCTTGATGCATTAGGGCCTGTGGTGAGGCCAAATAGAATAGCGAGGTGTGCATGGTGAAGCAAGGCTTCTCACTTCATACAACAGGCAAAAAGAAAGAGACGAAGAAAGGGCCTGGCCACAGTGACCAGACAACTTCCCACCAAGCTCTATCTCTGAACATTTCTTCTACCTTCTAATAGTAACACCCTGGGGACCAAAACTTTAATACATGCATCCATCATGGGCTTGTAAGATGCACACAGTGGAACTTAGTGTTTGTTGGATATTTACCACTGGGCTTTGTGGGGACTGACTCTTAGAAGAAAGGCAATACCAGGTGATGATCTAAGGACCTAGCAGAGAAACAAACAGTATCTGGTGTAATAAGATTCTTTCCTGTCCCTCAAGTCAGCTTCCAAATAATGACATAGAGACTTATTAATTACAAAAGCTCGGCCTATAGCTTAGGCTTGCACCTAACTAGCTCTTACAACTTAAAGTAACCCACTTATATTAATTTGCATTCTATCATGTGACAGTAACTATCTTCCATCTGGCACCTTCTGTTTCCTTTCCACCTTTCTTCTTCCCAGAGTCCTTCCTCTCTGTCCCTGGCAGTCCCACCTAACCTTTTTCTTTTAGTTTTTTATTATACCAATCACAGCAATACATGGTCACACAGTGTACAAACATCCCACAGCAGTCTGGAGTCTTTAGGATAAGGATGCCACTCAGGACAACTGTATAAGATAAAAAATAAAAAGAGCCATGACAGAATGTAGAGAATTTCTAAGATATTAAGAAGAAACATAAACAGCTAGGCATTGCATGGTGGTGTCTGCAATCCCAGTACTTGAAAGTGGATGTTTCAGACAAGTGTGGTACACATTGAATGATTTTTTTCCAAAAAAAAATTAGTTTTTTCAAAAGTAGAAAAATATCTAAGAAAGTTGGAGTTTTAAAAAACTTTAAAGACATTGAAAAGATTAGCTAACAATCAAGCATAGTGAGATGGTGATGAACAGCCTGTGTATTTCATCAGGATGAGCTACAGGGGCAGAAGTCTCCAGCCCCACTCCTGGAGATGAATTAGAGGTGGGGAAAAAGAGACAGGAAGATACAAGAGATGATATTGTAATGCTTGTATGAGGGTTAGGAGAGCTTAGGCCCGGTGTTTGTCTGTGTGTAGGTAGAAGGGAAGGAAAGAATCCTCCAGGGAAGAAGAGAGTCCAAGTCACAGGGGTAAATTAAAGCTAGCCAAGTACTTCCACATAGTTTTTGCTCTTTTCTTCAATATAATTCTGACATAGTTCTTGGGAATACTTTATATCAATAAACTTGAAATTAGTCAAGTTCAGTGACTTACTCAAGGTCCTATGGTCAATGGTATACCTTAGACTAAGTGTTCTCCAGCTTCACATCTGGGGCTTTTTCTTATACACCACATTTTTTTGTACTGTTCAGGCTGAGGCACACCATAGCCTGGCATTTACAAAAGAGTTTTAGAATCAGGAGGAAAGAAAATTAAGCCATTCTTAGGACACCAGTCATGTACCAGACACCGGTGAACACTAAGGGTCATTCAGTAAACATTTATTAAGTTCCTACTGTATGCCAGGCAGAAGACCTGGGAGGCATCAGGAAACAGATAAAACTCTGTCCTTGTAGCAATTACACACTACCAGGGAATAGAGAGAGTGAAGATACCTCCTTGTGTTCCTAAATACATTAAACTTGTGCCTGATATTGTTTGGGACCTAAAGATATAAATATATTTAAACACATTTCAGAATAAATGTAAAATTTATTATTTTACATTTATTTATACATGATTGCATTGTGTAAATATAAATATTATTTGTGCATGATGGTAAATGTTATAAGGAAAATGAAGGTAAAAAAAAATCAAGACTGTTGGAATGAGAGGACTGGACTTTTTTAAAGGAGCTAGAGAGATGGCTCAGTGGTTAAGAGTGATTGCTATGTAATTATAAGGACCAGAATTCAGATCCCAGCAGCCACATAACAATTCCGGTGTCCGATGCACACCTGTGACTTCAGAGGCAAGATAGGCAGAGCTGGGAAGATTGCTACAGCTTTCTGGCTGTCAGCCTGACTCCTAAATTCTGGAGGAGACCCTGCCTCAAAGGATTATACAGGAAGTGATAGAGAAGTACACCCAATCCCCTCTTTTGTCCTCTGTGCATACACTGACAGAGACACAAATAAACACATAAATAAATAAATGAATAAATAAATAACCTATCTCTTATATGGGCACAATATGCATATGGAAGTCAAAGGACAAGCTTCAGGAGCCAGTTTTCCCCTTCCACCACTTGGTACCATAGATGCAACTCAGGTCATTAGGTTTTGTGGTCTTTGCTCATTTTACCACATCACCAGCCTATAAATAAATTTGTCTTTTAGAGGGAGGCTGGAGAGGTGACTCAGTTCTTAAGACTGTTCCTGCTCTTGCAGAAGATTTGTGTCAGGTTCCCATGGAGCATCTCACAGCCACCTATTATAACCCTAATTCCAGGTAATCAAATGACCTCTTTGGGCCTCTGTGACCCCCTGCATGTACATGGTGCACATAAACGTGTGCAAGCACACACATACAAATAAATAATAAAACCTCTTAAGGAAGAGAAAGTTATTGAGGAAAAAAAGGTAAGTGAGACTCCAAAAAACCCAAGGAAATAAGCATTAGGACCATCTGTAGGAAGAAGAAATGACAAGAAGAAAGACCACGAGGTGACCACATTCACGAAGTGTTCCAGGAATGTCAACAAACCAAATATACATGGCATATAATGAGGCTTAGTGGACAGGGATGGAATAGGAGAGGTACAGTGGATATGTGGTGGGTAATGGGGCTGAATGGAAAGGCCAGAGCCCAATGTGCATGGTGTATAATGGGGCTGAGTGAACAAAGAGAGAATGGGGAGGGGTACAGGGGACTGGAGTGCAGCAGACAAGTAACATAGAGAACATAGAGTGGAGCAGGATGAAGAAGAGTGACAAAAGATGTTGGAGCAGGGTGGAATGAATTGGGATGCTGGACATGGCTGACATAGGACATGAGATGGGGAAGGAAAGGGAAGAAAGTGCAGTGGAATGGCTTGAAGGATGTGGCATGGAGCAGAGGGCAAGGAGGAGGAGTGTGCTGGGGTGGAGTGGACCGGATGGGTAGAGTGAGATTAGTCTGCACAGAGCAGAGAATACTGGTTGGTTTAGCGGGGCTGGGTACCATAGATGAAGGTAGTGAGGGTGGAGGTAAGAGGAACATTAAAAATTTCTAGATGGCAGCACATTCCCAGTGACATTGAAATCCCACAACTACCTATTGCCAGGATCTGGCTTAGGTTTTCACAACACCACTTGGCTGCTATACTGAGAACAAACCATGGGGAGTGAGGGTGGGGCAGAGTAGAACAATTAGGAGACTATGAACTGGATTCACATGAAAGATACGAGAGCCTTCAACCATTGTAGTAAAAGGTGATTCTATGGTAGGTGTTTTGACCTTGGTCGTGAACGTTAGAGAAGAGTAAAGGACCACCCCCAGGATTTTGAACTGAGCAACTAAAATAAAACAGCTGTTACTAAATATGGTCTGCAAGACCAGGAGTGGTGGGACCTTCTGTCTGACTTAGGAATGCTATTTACATTTGAGATGTTGTATCTCAAAGTACTTGATAGGTAAGTTGTGTGAGTTTAGAGTTCAGAAAAGATGTTGAAATAAAGATAAAAATGTAAGGGTCAGACCTGGAGAGATGGTTCATAGATTAAGAGCACTGACTGTCCTTCTTCTTCTTCTTCTTCTTCTTCTTCTTCTGCTGCTGCTGCTGCTGCTGCTGCTGCTGCTGCTGCTGCTGCTGCTGCTGCTGCTGCTGCTCCTCCTCCTCCTCCTCCTCCTCCTCCTCCTCCTCCTCCTCCTTCTTCTTCTTCTCCTTCTCCTTCTCATTTTTATTCTTATTCTAGAGGTCCTGAGTTCAATTCCCAGCAACCACATCGTAGCTCACAACCATCTGTAATGACATCTGGTACTCTCTGTATACATAATAAATAAATCTTTTTAAAAAAAAATGTAAGGGTCATCAGTATAGGCAAATAAAGGGGTCCCTGCTAGCAAATTCACCCAATGAAACCAACTACAGTGGACTGACATGCATAGAATGTTTTACAGCCCATGTGTTTATAATGATACTGAAAAGAAAAGCACTGGCCCCTTTGAGGGCACTAAAGAACAAATTCATTATTCAAAATTAGCAAATTAAAAAACAAAAACACTGCTAGTAAATAAGAGAAAAATCATTAAGTGTTTAAATTACTTTTCCCTTGTGAATTATACTTCTAGGTAATCAATGGTTGATTACAGAAAGTCTCTCTTGTAGAAGCACTCTGAAAAGTTGTGAAGGTACAATAGGGATACATGATCATTTCTAAAAACCCATGGGTCCCAAAGGGTGACCATTAGTAGCATCACAAGCCAGAGTGGTCATAATGTGCCTCCTGATAGCAGCTGTAAATCATCCTTGTCCAAAAAAGACAGAAAGAGACAGTGTAATCGTGATTGGGCCTCTGTATCTATCTACTTACCACTTTCCAGGACATGCCAGGACCAGAAGCACATGTTTAAAGATAAAAGATTGATTTGATTGCTCAAGAATGTGAAGATTTCATAGAAAAAAAGTTTCTTCACCACTGAGAAAAAGAGAAAGAGAGAAAAGATAGACATGCTCATAAAGTAACAGACTCAAGAACTGCCTGCCAACCTAGTGCCCCATCTGAAGATGGCTTACAGACAGGACCAAACAAACAACGAAGTGCATTTTAGAATATTGAGGAGCTATTACAACATATTAAGTGTAATAACACTATAGTATAATCACATTAAAGAAAAAAATTTTAATCTTTACAAATATATGTCAAAATATTTACATTTCAAACTGTTATTTCTGAGATTTTCTTTGCAGGTGAGATTGAACAATGGAACATGACTATTGACTGTACTTTCCTCAATGATTGGCATCTGTTGGAAATTTAAATTTTTATAAAGCTTTTATAAAACAGTTTTCATCATAATAAATGATATTCTTGGAAAGTCATATGATAAACCAGACCCAAACAAGTACATATAAGAAATTTAAAGTCTGGCAAAATCTGCTGAAAGGGGCCCCCTGAGGAGAGGTGCTATTGACAGCTAAGAGACCCAAGAGAACGTTCTGGAGTCATAGGAGCCTTCTGAATCTCGGTCTGATACTTCCACATACACTTATAATCATATAAACAGTTATAAAGCTACATGATTGACACATACTACTGTATGTGAAAGTGTGTCTTATTCTTTAAAAGAGGGAGGTGGGGATCTCCTGGCATCGAAATATCCTTCAAATGTGTAAACTCAATGAGATGGCCAAAGAGCAAGTGGGGACCAGAAAGAGGGTCAAGGTCTGTGCTGTGGTGTCCTTTAACCTCAACGAGCATAGGAAATGCAAAGGAGCTATCAAAGGTGACAGAAGGCAGGAGAGAGGGGACAGAAGGTGGAGAGAAAAGGTGTTGAAGTGATGCTTGCCCTGGGTCAGAAGCCATGATTTGGGGCACACCCTTTGTTGAGCCCCTGGTCCAGAGAAGGAAACAGTTGTGTGGGCACTATTCAAGGACGCTAAGACCACAGGGAAGAGCAGATAGGGCCTGGCTGTGTTGTGCTTGGTTGTGTTGTATGCTTCAATCTGGACTCTCACTTGCAAACCTGTGTCCAGTGGCACGTGACCCCCACTTCTTGAGCACTGGTTCCTTGGTGTAAAGCATCACAGAAACTTTTGTCTTTGTGTCTTGGTTAGGTTTTGAGTTTTTGTTGTTGCTGTTTCGGTTTTTTGCTTTGTTCTGTTTTAAGGGTTTTTTGTTTTGTTTTGTTTTGTTTTGTCAACTTGGCATGAGCTAGAGTCATTTGGGAAGAAAGAATCTCACTTGAGAATATGTCCCCAGCAGATTGGCCTGTGGCATTTCCTTGGTTAAGCCTGTCCCCGTGGGTGGTGCCGCCCTTTGCCAGGCGGTCCTGAGGTGTATAAGAAAACAGACGGAGCAAACCAAGAGAATCAAGCCATATTCTCTGCTTCAGATCCTGCCTTGCATTTCTGCCCTGACTTCCCTCAGTGAAGGAGTGTGAGCTGACAGCTGTGAGCTGAAATAAACCTTTTTTTCCCGAGTTGCTTCTGGCCATTGTATTTTTATCACAATAGAAACCTACCTAAGACAGTCTGTTTGAGCCACTATAATTGTATAGGCTAGGCAGTTTATAATTCATGGGAAATCATTGTGTAAAATACAAAGGCTTGAGAGTCTGAGATGAAGGTTCCAACAGGTTGGTATCTGCTGAGCATCAGTTTTCCATTACTAGATGGCATAAAGGATACCCTGGGTATTTTCAGTATTGCTTTATAGGGCTGAGGAGTGAGGCTCCTTCTGTGACCTCATATGAGGGCACTAATCCCATTTCTAGGGCCTCTGTCCCTATGCCTTAATCATCCCAAAGGTCCCATTTCCTACTATGACCTACCTCAAGGTTAGACTTCTGTGTAGGACTCTGGTGGGTAGAAGACGCAAAGCTGATGTGCTCTCGTCCTCAGACCAGCTTGTGGACATGATTGAAAAAAAAAAACAAACAAACAAAAAAATAAACCTTATGTGACAGACATTGAAAATCTAGTGAAGTGTGTGTGGCACCCAATAGTGGTTCCATAACTACTTTCCCTGGAGGTGTGGGGTGAGCAACAAACCATGGACTTGAAAGGCAAGCAAGAAAGAAGTGTATGCTTTCAAGAGAAAAGGCATGTATGGTGGGTTCAGATATGCGCCATTCAGAACTGGGAAGCCGAAGGGAAGGATTTTAAAGGCTAGAGAACATCTCAGGGTAAAGTCAGTAATGAAGAGTAGGAAGGCTAATTTGCAGGAACTCTGGCCCCAGAAGAGCCTGGAGGCAATCCAGAGCCCAGAGCCACCTAAGGAGAGAAAGTCTCCTGTGCTTTCCATGATGCTTTCTTCTACAGGGCAGGAGCAGGGCACAGCCTGCTTGTGACCTTGCTGGGCCCTGAGGGTGACAAGAATGGAGCCCATGATTATTAACCTTGCCACTTGTTTCTGTAGTTCATTGTGACAAGACAATGCAATAAGGCGGGAGCTAATCCAAAAGCAATTTTGTTGCAGTAAGCTTAAAGTGACAGACCTTGCTTTTCCTAAATAAATCACCATTATTCCCATATGGCTCCAGACTGACAACTTGGGTTACCTTAGAAACGGAGTACTTAGCTAAACCCATGGCCCAGTGTGAATGAGAGTGAGTGGCATCTGGAATGAGGACCAGAATCTCATCACCGAGACCTTCCCAGAGGTCCACACACCTTACAGGTGAGGATAGGCGCCATTAACATTCCTTGCTACACCACTCTGCATTCACAGGAATCCCCCAAGGAACTCTGAGGTCTGTGACACGTGGTAATTTGTCATTTTACAGCATCATTAATTTGTTTGTGAAGAGCCATTTGCTTTGCTGGTGAGTGTATCTGAGAAGAACAACATTCACTTCCCAGCCTGGCCTTTGGAGTTTACAAGGTAAGCCTCAAAAAGTGATGACAGAATATATACAAAAACGGGTTCTCTGTGAACAAAGGGAGACAAACATGGACGCTAGTGACAAGGTGGAGAAAGGGGACAGAGACTCAGAGACAGTGATTTGGGACAAGTTATATGACAGCTTGGCCAGATCACTCAGGAAGTGAGGGGGGTTCTGAGTTCAAGCCCCAGGACCAATATGGTAGAAGAGAACTGACTTCCAGCGGCTGTCTTCTGACCTCCATACTTGTACCACCACGACCAAAAAGAAGAAAGAGAGGAAGGGAGGAAGGAAGGAAGAAAGGAAGGAAGGAAGGAAGGAAGGAAGGAAGGAAGGAAGGAAGGAAGAAAAAATTTCTATGACAAAAATAACAGATTCTACATAGACAGTTACAAGGACCTGAATCTGAAAGGCTTCTGAATACGTACTTTTACTAGTGCTAATGTAGTGTTAAATACTGTTTTCTAAGAAATGAACTACTCCTCCCTCATTCTCCTCCTCCTTTCTCCCTTCCTACCTTGGATACATTCATGGTGCACCTACCCGGTTGAAAGCACAGCTCTATTGGCATAAAGGCTTCACATAGCCTGCCAGAGTGACAATTCAGGCAGGGAACTCAGAGGACAGTGTAGCTGTCAGTTATGAGGTTTTAGGGAAGGCTCATGAGTGGAATGATGTTTGGGGAAGGTTCACTGACGTACGGGTGCTGAGGCAAGGATTATTGAGGCTGACATTGAGGGGTTACCATGCAGAACCATCGGCCAAGGAAGGGCCTGAGAAGTGGTGTTGGCTCAAGCAGAACTAATGTCCACGTTTCTCAGATGGTCTACAGTATGAAGAGCACAGGACAGCGCCTGTGCCTCGCTGTACCAAACAGCCTCTGCCCCTCCCCACTGTCCTCTGACATCAGGGGCTCTGCCCAGGATACATGCCTGCTTCATTGCCTCCCATTGCTCTGGCTTCCTGCTGCTCCCTCCCTTGGGGACTAAAGTAAGCCTCCCACAAACATCCAACTAAAGATCCTGCTGTTTTTATAGCCTTAAACAATAACAAAAATTAATTTGTTTTATATTTGCTTGTTTCTTCTTGTTTTGTTGCTGTTGCTATAACCCCCTTGACTTCTAGATTCTGAATTCTTCCGTGTGTGTGTGTGTGTGTGTGTGTGTGTGTGTGTGTGTGTGTGTAACCCCGTAGAAGCTTCCTGTGCATGCCTGGTCTCCCATAAACATCTACTGACTGAATGAAAGCATGGACAGAAAGGCATGTGCTACAGCTTCTTCCCACTTGGTTTTCCCTCTAAGGCAGGATGGACGGTGCCTTGCTGTTCCCATAGCAGCCCTGTACACCTGCTCACAGCTCTTGACCGAACATTGTGGAAGCCCTTTGCTTACCTGCCCCCACTCCCTTCTGTCCCCTGTTGGAGGGTATTTGCTCACAGGATGTGAGGATGTGTCTGTCCTTCCTCACCTGCTTAAGGCACCTTCTGATTGGTTTATTAAAGGGAAAAATGGCCAGTAACTGGGCCGGAGAGGAGAGAAGGGACTTCTGGAAAGAGAATGAAACTGGGGGAAGAATCTGAGAGGCAGAGATTCACCAGCCAGATGCGGAGGAAATATGACATACTGTATTGAGGAGAGGTAACGAGCCATGTGGCAGAGTGGAGATTATTATAGACAGCTTAATCTAAGTTTTAAAAGCTAGTTGAGAGCAAGCCTAAGCTAAGGCCAAGCTTTCGTAATCAATAAGATGTCTTCATGTAATTATTTGGGAGCTGGCAGTCCAAAGAAAGACCTATTATATCCCCCAACTAAGCACTTTGGGGTGGTTCAGATAACCTCAGTACATCACCACCTCCAGGGGTCATTTGTTGAACTGACACTTGGCCCCAAGATCAGGAGTGCTCTGCTAGAGAAGGTGCAGACTGGGCATTTCTGTCCTTCCCAACAGGAAGGAAGCCTGAGTGAACAGGACTTCCCTGGGGCCCCTTTCACAGCTCAATCCTGTTGGTAGAATACAAGAGACAAGGTATCTTCTTGTCTGCCTTTCAGGGGTCTTTCTCAAGCTGACTAGCCCAAGGTGAAGGTGTGTGCTTTTGTGTCAGAAATGCTGTAGCAGGCTGTGCAAGCAGCAGAGCCTGAACATACATCTCTCACAGGCCTCTCATAACCCATGCACCAGACTGTGGAGACCATTCTCTGGAAGGTAGCAGGATTGTAATGAATCTTTCACTGTCCCTCCAGGCAGCTCCCAAATAATGACATGGAGACTTCTTATTAATTATGAAAGCTCAGCCTATAGCTTAGGCTTGTTTCTAACTAGTTCTTGTAAGTTAAATCAACCCATTTATTTTAATCTAAGTCCTATCACATGGTGTTACTTCTCCTCCATCTTGCACCTCTGTTTCCTCTCCATGTTTCCTAGCTTCTCTTCCTTTTTTTTTTTTCTTTCTCCAGAAATCCCACCTATACCTCCTGCCCAGCTATTGGTGCTTCAGCTTCATCTTATACCAATCACATGAAATTCATCTTCACACAGTGTACAAATGGCTCACAACACAAGATTGTGAATTTGATAGGCACTTCACATACTAGTGGCCTCGTGGCCTGAGGGCAAACAGGAGGGAAGATTTGGGTAAGTCGGATGTGTGCAGACTAGAAAAGGTAGGTATAATTCTAACTAAAATGGTCAGGGAAAACTTGGCTAAGAAGTGATAATGGAGAGATTCCAGTAGCTTTAATACCTGCTGGGAGAACACCTCAGATAGAGATGCCAGCGTTTTCATGTCAGGGAGCAGCCGGTGAGGTCAAGTGGAGCAGGGCAGTGATAATAGTCCATGATATCAACATGGAGAAGAGTACAAGTCACATAGACACCAAGCCCCCCCTCCACGCCCGGGCTGTGCATTAGTGAAGTGAGCAGTGTGTGAAGCCCAGGAGTGATGTAAGCTGACTTGAATTTCTTTGTGCTTTTGCTATTGTGAAAATAAAACATGAGGTCAGACAAAGAAAAGCAGGAATAAGGTTGTTGGATGCACCAGACAAAGGGACAGGGATGATGTTGATGTTAGGGGGTGGGGGAAGCAGAAACCACCACAGTAAGAAGCAGAAACATTCCAGGGGAACTTCTCCATTTCTCTTCTGTATTGACAGAAAGAGAAAGACAGGAGGTGACTCCCTCCTGCCTAGTCCCCTTCTTGTCTACCTTCCTCTCAGCCTGTAAGAGGAAAATGGTCCCCTTCTGTCACGCTTCCTGCATGTTCTGCCTCCGGCCTTGTGGCCCATCACTGGAAGAGAATTATGCTGCTAGTGCAACTTAGATCATCTGTGGTGTGATTTATAAGATAAACAGACTTAGCTGGCCTGAGGTATTTAATAAATGGAAGAGAGAGAGCATGGATTTGGTCACTGATGAGCCTGGGAGCAGTGGCCTGGGACCTGAGTGTCACAATGAGGTAGGATTGGACTCCTACTTTCACACTCGTCATGGGGCTCCTCCCCGGGAAAGAAGCCATTCCCAACTTCCACCTGAGGGCCTGACAACCTTAAGGCACTTATTGCCAATGATAAACCTTATAAAAGTGTAGAACCCAATTGGTCACAAGTTGAAGCCAGATATTTATCTCTGCTATGTGATCTCAGGTCTGTTACATTGCTTCTCAGAGCACATAAGATCAAGCTAATAATACCGGAATAGTGTCCTTTATGGTAAAAATGCATGCATTAGATGATGGGTCCCAAGAATTTCACAATTATAGCAAATAAATCTTGTATCCATCTATTGTATGGTTGTGTTTAAGGCACAAGCAGGGCACTGGGGTTTGAGGACAGAGTGAAGGGATTATAAGGACATATTATCCTTTATTTATAGAATTATAAACAAGCGAAAGGGAATGGGAACCACCTCAACAGTGGGCAACTTTATTGAAGAGCCACAGTCAGAAGCCATGGTACCATATTCTTAAACCTTGAACTCACTTGAGCTCTCTGTATTAGTTACTTTTCTGTTGCTGTGATAAAACACCATGACAATTTGGGCTTATGGTTCCAGAGAGATAAGAGTCCATAATGACAGGGAAACAGCAGTATGAAGTGGGCATAGTGGTTGGAGCAGGCAAACTGAGAGCTCACATCCTGAGTGTTAAGCATGAGGCAGACAGAACAAACAAGAAGTGGCAGGATTTTAGCTCTGGAAGCCTACCTCTAGTGATGTACTTCTTCCAGCAAGGCAATTCCTTCTACATGCACCCCATTTCCATTTCCCCAACCAAATGGAAAGCAAGTATTCAAATATGAGATCCTATGGGAGTCATTCTCATTCAAACCTTTATACCCTCCATGATTAGGTCCCATCTCTAATTCTATGCCACACAGAAGATATTAGCCCCTTCTTTGTACCTAGCCTTGGCAAGCGAATCACACAGAGACGGAAGTTTGCGACACTAAGTGTTTGATACTAGTCCCTTCCAGGGGATAATCCAGAAGAAACCCTAGGAATAAGAGGTATGAAAGAAAACTAGGAAGGATATTTGCAGTCATCTACTGCATGCAATATAATGGCAGCAATGTAATATGTGACTCTAAAACCACTGTTTGGTGTAGAGTATATTAAAAATGCCAAGCAGTAATGCCTTCCAGTTCATGTGAGTAAATGGAGTCACCGCAGATACCAAAGGTAGAGCATGGGGAGCTCTTGTATGGTCCCGGCTGGTCACCATTTTCTTCTGACTCATCCTGGCAACTGCCTGTGGCTCTACCACCTAAGGCTACAGTCTTGCTTGCTTTCTGGACTCTAGCTCTTCTTCATAAAGACCTATAACTGACTAGTGTGGGATAGATACTATTGGACAAACACCAGTCTCACTCCACTTACTTGACTCCTTGAGTCTGCTTTCTCCAAAGGTCAGCTGGGAAGAAGCCAGCTCCACCTGGTGTCTGGACTAGGAGAATCTCACCTGAGACAGTCATGGTGGCCAGAGCAGAGTGGGCTGGCAAGGGCTGCAGGAGGAGAAATGAGAGGTAGTACCAGGGCACGGGATGCAATGGCTGAGTATGAGATTCCGGCCTCTGGTTTGAGAGCAATAGAGAAAATGCTATGAGGCTTTAAGAGTACCCGGAATTAAACTCACTCGCATCCTCTGGAAGAACAGGAAGTGCTTTTTCCCTGAGCAGTGCCTTTGGCACTCCAGATCTCGTCTATCTCACAAGACTTTGGGGATGATAAATCTTTGGACCCCTGAGAGACAGATTAGCTACATGTATGAATCTTCTTTGCAGCAGGATAGAAAAAAAGGAGTATTTCCCGGGGAGGTTTCCAAGGTGCTCCCTGCTGTCTGAGTTTGTGTTCTCACTTATCTATGGGCTGTGTTCCCAGATCACAGTGGATGCCTGGAATGTAAGCTAATAGGAAAGCCTATGTACCATGCACTAGGACTTTTCCTCTGTGCCCTGCAATGTCCACAGTGGCAGAGTTAACTTGTCCTTCTGTAGTTTATGCCCTTTGCTCCTTGGCATCATCACTACCCTTGCACTGGGGAGCTGATTTCTTGAATACAGAATTATAATACACAGTTTACTTTATAAGCAAGACTGTTACTAGGTAATTAATGGGCAGGTGCCACATACAGTTTGGACACACTGGGTAGAAGGGTACATCCCATTCCAAGTGGGAAGCGGGGGGAATGGCAAGCAACTGCATCGTTCAGCTAGGATTAATGTGCACTTGAAGCCTGCAATCTCTTTCTATAATTTCAATTGAATATTTTAGAATATCTGTTGACCTTTGATAATTGAAATTGAAGAAAATAGTGTTGTAATAAAGGGAGGCAACAGTGTCCATTACTCACTAGAAGTCTACTGTGTGCTGGGCATCAAAGCTACAAGCTAATCAAACAGTGATGCTCAAGGCAAAAATCACAGACTTTAGAGGGTATATGGCCTCAGGGAAAAGAACAAGAAATAAAGTAATTTCAATTCTGGACCAGATCTGTGATGACTCTCATGGTAGGACAAATGGAGAAACCATTGGTCCCCATTGGAAGTGTGGAGAAAACCTGGCAGGAGGAAAAACAGGGGGGAAAAAAAAAACCTTCAAAGATGGATTTGCATTTCCATCTTTATTAAGCTGCATGACTTTGAGGAAATTAACTCTCAGAGCTTGTACTATTATATTTATACAATGAAAGTAATAGTGCATACAGAATGAGCTTAATGAGATAAATGTTTATCAGACACATAGTGAACATTTGCTGAATTCTCACTAAATTGAGGTAGTGTGTGTGTGTGTGTGTGTATGTGTGTGTACATGTGCACAGATTCATGAAAATACACATGTGCATATGAGTGTGTGCATGTGAAGCCAAGAGGTCAACAGGGATTGCTGTGGTTTTGATGTGGAACATCCCCCATAGGAGCTTGTGTTTGAATGCCTGACCCCTAGCTGGAGGAAGTATGTCACTTGGGATGGTCTCCGAGATTTTATAGCTGTTCTCTCTGTTTTTGAAGTGCATTGTGACAAAGTGGCCTCGTGTGCTTCTCAGGATCCCTACGGCACCAGGATGGACCACATCCTCTCAGGAATAATAAGTCAAATAAATCCTTTTCTCCTTACATTACTTTTGTCAGGGCATTTTATCAAGGAAGTAGAAAAGAAACAAATACACCAGGGATGTTCTTCAATTATTCTGTGTGATGTTGGCTCTGTCAACATGTTACAACCTAGAATCACCTGAGGGTCTCAATGAGGGACTGTCTACATTGAGTTGGATTGTGAGTACGTCTTGGGGGGGGGACACTGTCTTAATAAGTTAACTAATGTATGAAAACCCTGCCCACTATGGATGGAACCATTCCCTAGGCAGGAGGTCTTGGGCTATATAAGAGTGGATAAATCTAGCTGAATACAAGCAAGCAAACATATATGAATTCATTTCTCTCTGCCCTTGACTGTGGAAGCTCCGTGACTAGATTTTATTTATTTGAATTTCCTGCCTTCATTTGACCACAATGACAGTGTATAGTCTGGAACTGTAGCTAAAATCAACACCTTTCTCCCTCAAGTTGCTTGGGGTCTGGGTTTTTTATCACAGGAGCATAAAGGAAAGTAAGACAGTCTCATCTTATGTTTTTAGACACCATTTCTCACTGAATCTGAATCTCACCAATTCTGCTAGGCTAGCTCACCAGCAAGCTTTACCAGGCACCTGTCACTGCTTCTTCCATGCTGAAATTACAAGCATGGGCCACCATGTTCGGCTTTGTAAGAGTACCAAGGCCAGGAGTCAGGTCTTCATGTTTGCACAGTTGGCACTTCACCAAGCCGGTATCATTCCAGCCTTTAATAAGGCATCCTTTGCATTGGTACCTGATAATCATCATCACTCAGGAGAACAACTGAGACACTGTCTTAGGTTGGAAGAACTGAGAAGAGTCAGATCTCAAAGCAGAGACTCAGTTGCAAATACTATATGGAGAGGCTCAAAAGGCACCAGAGACACTGGGAGGAAGGCAGTCTAGGAGCACATTATGAAGCTAGCTACTGCTGTGGATGACTGCGCCTAAGCTTGTGAGGAACCTCTGGGAAAGAATACCATACATACAACTCAGAATTATCTCAGTCTAGGGCTGATAGGGGAGCTAGGACACTGATTGACCATTGCATCAATCTTTAGCTGACAGATGCCCCCAGGAAACTCTGGACCTACAATGCACACTGATAAAGGAGATTCTAGAGACCCAAAGGCAGCCCCCCAAAGTTGAAGCTGACCATAGAAAGGTGATCAGGACTAGATGCAAACCTTAAGAGATTATAAAGGTAGTCTCAAAATTTAAGTGTCTCCTATAGAGAAAACTTGCCCAAGATCATACGGCCATGAAGTAGAGAAACCAGTATTTGAATACTGGCAGCATGACTCCAGAGCCTTCTCTATACTTGGCCACTGGGCTGCTTCTATCAAGCATATCTCCTGTGATGATGGTCACTATTATGGTGGCTACTGTCCTCTAGTTCCCTCCTCTAGAGACTGAACCCCAAGTGGTCAAGTAGTTATTGTACCAATGATATATTTGGGAAGAGGCAGACTAGGAATTAGGGGTCCTTTGTTCAATCCTGCCGCCCTGGGTCACTATGCAAATCTGTTATGCCCATGTGTAAGAATCTCCACCAGGGAGGCTGGACACATTGTTATAAGTGGGAATTTTATTGCTACCTACAGAGAATGAGAACCCGGATGGACCACCTAGCTCTGCAAAGCAGAAGGGGGTAAGAGAGAGAGCGTTGCCCCAACGAGTGGGGGTGGGGGCTAAAGAAAAACCTATGAAAACAAAATATGACACACCTTGATGCTCCAGGATTGGGCAAAGGGTTAAGGTGCAGCAGCCATTGGAGTTTTCTGGCCCGAATCCAACCTTTGAATCCATTGGCTGCTGCAGAAGTTCACTCACAGACCTGGGCCCTGCCCCCAGAATGAATCCAGGTCCTTACAAGCCATGACCCCTCCACCCCCCAGCATCAAGATTCTTGTTTTGAAATGGATAATCTGTGGTAATATATTGTGTATCTAATAAAGTTTGCCTAAAAATCAGAGGACAGAGCCATCCACAAAGTTAGCCATAACCCATACCTTTAATCCTAGCAGGGGCAGAGATCTGTCTGGATCTCTGTGAATTCAAGGCTCAACAGAGTCAAGCAATGGTGGCATCCACCTTTAATCGCAGCACTTAGGATTCCATGCCTCTGCTCTCAGTACTTGGGAAACACACTGGCCTTAAATCCCAGCACTAAGAAAGTTGAACTAGAAAATGAAATGACTGGATGGAGTAAGAAATATAAGGTGGGAGGAGGTGGGAATTCAGCCTTTTGCCTGGATGTCCTTCCCTTTCAGCTGAGGACTCAGAGGCATTCATTGTGAGGATTGGTGAAGACAGGCTAAGGTGTTGGCTGGGTGAGAAGTGGCTGCGGCTTGTTCCTCTATCTCTCTAATCTTTCACACATTGATGCTCCAGGATTGGGCAAAGGGGTAAGGTGCAGCAGCCATTGGAGTTTTCTGGTGTGAATCCAACCTTTGAATACATTGGCTGCTGCAGAAGTTCACTCACAGACCTGGGCCCTGCCCCCAGAATGAATATCTTCCTTATATCTGGCTCTGGGTTTTTAGTATATTACCAGTTATGATTTGTGCAATAATAATCTGATCAGGTGATTGCTCAGGTAGTTTAGTGATGACCTTAGTTTCTCTCACCACATGTGGTGCCCTCTTGGTGGCCCAGCTAGTGGGCGTCTCTCCTATCAGGGTCTCCACCCCCTCAGAGAACAAGCTTCTGATTAACCAGGACTGATGGGAATTTATGTTCCCACAAAATCCTCCTCTTTGGAAACAAGGGAAGATTAAATTACTCACAGGAGTTGGTAACAGATGGTTGGCTCCATTTTTTTTCAGACTGAGACCCCCCTGGAGAGAGCAATTGAGGGCATCCTGTCACATGAAGGAGACTCAAGGGCCAGGGAGGCTGAAGGATGGCCTGGGGTCCTCTCTTTGCAATGTAAGTCACTCTGATGTCTCCCCATTTCTCAGTGAAGTGGAAAATCAAAAAACACCCAGAAGAAAGTGCAGCAGTTTCTAAATAGGGCGCACCAGGGTGCCTCCCATCTTTGTATCTCAGTTCATGTACTTTGTTTTGGTGTGTCTGAGTACCCTCCAACACCAACCTGGAGATTTCTCAAGCATCTGGCCTAGGAAACTAAACTTAGCCAATTTCTAGGGCCCCCTGAACAAGTCTGGAGGGTCACAAAGCCAGCTTATCCATGTGAATGCTGGCCCCATCCAACGTCCCACACAGGCTCCTTATTAATGCTCTATAAAGGCGAGAGCAAGGAGGCTGAAATCTCTGCTTCAGACTCAACCACATACTCCCAACAATCATGTTGTCAGCACATCTTCAAAATCTCACGGTTTTCCAAACCTTCCCAAGGTGTTCTGTTAGGCCCCTTAGTCAAAGCCTTAACAAACTGCTATTAACTCCCTTTGGAGCCAAATTCAAAAGAGATTTGTTGTTGTTGTTGAAGAGAAATAATTTAGGATATAAAAAGACAAGTCAGAAAAACTTTGGGTTTTAATCCTCTTCTGCACCAACAAGCTGTGTGTGCCTGAGCAAACCACTTAGCTTTACTGAACTCTCTTTGGGTCCTATGTTAAAGAAAGATCTTTAACATAGGACTCTTATTTTAAGGTTCGCAAGCTCTAACACAGTAGACAAGCAGTAGAGAGACTCAAATCCTGTACACGTTTGCTTAGCATTTGTCACAAAGGTTCACATTTGGATAAAAATGAATTAAAGGCTCTTTTGGATAGAAAATCCACAGGATTGGGACTCACAAGATGCAATTTAAATGTATCCAACCCCTATCTTTGCCCAGTCTCCCTCCATTGTGATGGTGGTGACTCTGCATCTCCTTGGCCTCCCTCAACACCCACACTGGCTGGTTGTAGAAAGTGACTTAAGCTTAGTTAAGGTTGGATAATGCTAGCCTCCCACATCGCAGGATTTCTCAGTCAGTGTAGCAAGAGGGTTAGAATTCTGAATGTATAAAAATGCCACCTATATTTAAGCCCTCCCCGAGTCTTACATTAACATGCATATTTCCTCCACAGCTCCAACACTTGATTTCACTACAAATTCAGCCTCATCCAGATGGATCCTAGGGTAGGAAAATGGCATTATGAGGCAGCTGGTGAGAAGTGTAGTTAGCAAGGTATACAATATTCATCTCTCAGTTTTGATAGACAGATGTATCAAGGTAAAGAACAGTAGGCCTGAGGGAACCGCCTGCACCATCTCTGTGATTTGCCTCTAAATCTAGACATTCTAAAGCAAAAGTTCATTTCATTATAAAATAAAACAACGGATAAAACAGCATGTATTGTATGCAACACTTCAGCAAATAAACAAATAATCATGTTTATGCTTCTGAGGAGAAATAAGCAGCCTTTTTGTTGCTTACATGTAGAAACCATGGTTACCATTCTGGTGCTAAACAGTTGTTCATTTTAAATAGCTCATCTCATTTATTTATTTGTTTGTTGGCCAAGAGCCTCAGCATACAAGTCACATGCAGTGTGAGGTGGGAGTTTTCCCTCTTAGGGGAAGGAAACTAAGAGTCAGGGAAGTTAAGCCTCTCAACCAGGAGTACCACAGGGCCTTGATGTGAGAACTGGACATAAACCAGATGTTCCAGGCCCTGGACTTTGTACTCTTAGCCCTCCCGATCCGAGGTAGCTAGAAACCCGTCTCTCTTCTGCTCACAATTTATTCCTCACAACAAGTCACGTGCTCCCAAGCAGGAAAAGATTCCAAAGGTTCTACACTTAGAATGAAGAGAATGACAGATGCCTGTGAGCAGTAAGAATGGCAGCTGAGCACTGAAAGCAGGCTGGTCAGAAGCACCTCGTTTACATTGAAATGGAGGTTGATGTGAGTGCTGTTGCATTAGACACAAAATATGACACACCATATGCATGGTATGTGCACAGTATGTCACTGTGATGGTTTGCGTTCTGTGGCTGTGATAAAACACTGAACAAAACCAGCTAAGAAAAGAAAGGGTCTATTTGGCTCACAGTGCCCAGTCCCTCATCAAGGGAAGTCAAAGCAGGTCCTGGAGGCAGGACCTGAAGCAGAAGCCATAGAAGAACGCAATTGGCTTGCTATCCATGGCTTGCTCAGTGGTCTTTCTTTTACAACCCAGGAACACCTGACAGGGTAGCCCCGCCCAGAGTGGGCCTTGTCCTTATCAATTAACAATTACAAAGTACTCCACAGGCCAATTTGATGAAGGCAATTCCTCAGTGGAGGTCCTCCTTCCCAGGTGTGTCATTTTAACAACTGAAGCTGTCATAATCATAATAATATATATACCACAATGGTCATTGCTTTTGTGTTTTTACTAACAAATAATCTACCTTAATATATCCCAGCTCTACCACTTAATTCTATGAGATTCTAGCTTAACCAAGTGCCCCAGGGAATACCCAGAATGTGGGGTGCTCAGTTCTGACAAATCAGAAGAGTGGTTCAACCTATCCTGGCAAGCATCTTAGCCCTGTGTGTAACATGGAAGATAATAATCTACCCTGTTGTAAAGCTTAAATACACATTATTATAAGTGTGTAGTAAATCCATTAAGATCTAGACATATCAATATTATCAGAGCCCCAAAATTGGATAGCATGAATATCAATATTCCTCCATCCCAGATGAAGCCCCAGAAGTTCCCAAAGATAATGAAACTCACCACCACTCACCTGACAGAGCCAGCTCTTTGGAGCTGCAAAAATCCCAAGCAGAGCCTGTTCATTACACTGTAAGCTTCAGGTAGGCATCAATCAAATCTGTATCCAAGTCTGCTAGACCATACAAAGTAGGCTTTCAACAGAACTTTTATGAATGAACAAGTTGTTCAGGAAATGTGGTATGCTGAAGAATATACAGTAATTACCTTTGATCAGATCAGCATTTCCCAAATACCTTCCTTCAAGATGCACTGTAGTCACAGAAAAAACAAGGGTTTCCTCAGAAAAATGGGCAAGTATAGAACACCGGGCTAAACAATGGCCATCAGTGTCTGGTTTTCCGTTGTCTTATCTTTGTTTTTTCTGAGCACAGGACCATCACAAGGCTGGAGATCCAATGATGAGGGAATGGCAGAGCTAGTGCTTTTTTTAATGCTTGATGCCTGGATACACTTAGCAACAGGCTTTTAGAGGACTCTGCCTCTTCACACTGTCATTTGAGGGGGGCTGGACTAGACCCCTGGGCACAGGGTCCTTGATGCTGGTCCATTGCCCATCTCCTCCCAGCTCACAGTGTTTTCTGTGGTTGTGGATGTTGTCATCATTCACTGGCCACTCAAAGGATTGCTAAGGAGGAGATGGGGCTCTCATTGCAGCTCTGACTCTTGGTGCCCAGGCTTTCCTCTCCATGCAAACAAACATGTCGTGAAAATGAATCACCACGGTGCTCTGGCTTGCTTCCCAAATGCTCCTGAGGCATTGCAAGCAGTTTGAACTTCTTCCCAAGTCCCCATACCGTCCTTTGTTCATGAGTTCCATGATTCCTAGTGAAGAGCAGAAGACAAATCTGAACATCCCAAGAGGATGTGGATGAGGGTAGCCCTGTTCTCAGTTCATTGGCCAAAAGTGAAGCATTCAGTGGTGAGGGGCCCAAACTCCTATCAGCTTCAGCAGTCTCCTTGGTCATTCATCACAAGTAATGACTGATCCGTCACATGGCATCTACAAAGGAAGGAAAATCAAAGAAGGGGCTTGCTTAGCTGCCACAAATGCTAAAGAATTGCACCCAGGGGCAGAGGGTTGGAATAACACCTGCTCCGTTGGGGAAAACATAATGGTGCCTTCCAAAGCAAGTTCAAAATTGTTTTGAAATACATCAGCCAGTGATTGGGTACAAAGTCATTTATCAAAATGAAAAACAGAAGAGTTTACCAACTCTTCAATCTTAGAAAGAACAGAAAGGTAAACTTTCCTGCCATTTGCCATTTTCCTCCTTACCAGTCATATGATGTTCAATGACTTTCTGTGCATGACAGGCCACATGTCCCATTATGGTTCAGTGACTATATTCCACAGAGCCTAGGTATGCAGTGGCTATGTGTGTTATTTGTGTGACAATGCTGAGTGATGTTCTGATCCCTGATTCAGAGACTGTCCCCATGATTAAATGACTCATCACTCTATCGGCATATATTAGTCCATTCACTTTGTCAATAAATCTCTATTGGGGGATGATTACATTCTAGATATCCTACTAGCCACAAAGAAAACACAAAGGTCAGCAAGGAAACATGGCAAACCTTCAAAGAGCTTCTAGAACACTTGGAAGTGTGAATAATTAAATAAACTGGCAAGTCCCATAAGAGAAATGAAGAAAAGGTTTATAAACTAGTAGCAAATGTATGTCAGGACATTAGGAACAAGTACGGTAATCGGGTAACACTTCTGTTTGATTTGAGAACAACAGATGAGCAGAAAGCTTCTCATTCAAACATTGTGAGAGACCCATTAGCACACACTACATATGGATATCTTGCCTTTGTATAGCAGAAGCTTAACTAAAGCAAACCATGCAAAGGAAGGCAATTTTGTGAGATGAGAAGGCTGAGGAGACAGTTTTAAGGTGGGTGAAGTAACCTAACGATGTTATCCAGAGCCAGGTTCTTCAGCTTTCTGCCTTAACATCACTCTCATAGTCTGGGCTTTTCCTCTTGGTGCAGTGGATGGCCACTCCAGCTCCAGGCTCCAAGGAGAGCTGATGTTTCTCCCACACACATGCCTATCCATTGAAGAAATCCTTTCCTAATGCCTCCCATTAGATATCATCCTCTCATTTTATTGGCTGGAATCCTATCACATGACTACATCTAACCAATCATCAACAAGATTAAATGAACTACCATGATCATCTTGATCATGATTAACCCACTGATGGCTTCAATGTTTCTTCCCAGAAGTTTGTGATTACTAATATCTGAACTAAAATGGAATTGGTGGAAAGTGAAAGACAAAAATTTTACAGTTAAAAAAAATCTAAAGCAGGAAAGCATATAACTTGTCTTATGAAGTTTCAGTCTGGATCTCAGGTGATCTGACTCCAAATGCCTACTCTTTCTCTGCCTGAAGTTCAGAGTGAGAACTGTACCAAACCAGTGAGGGTTGGTGCTCTGCCCCAAGGTGTAGAACTGGTCCTTGTACTGAGCTTACTTACAAAGAAGCCCAAAAGTGGGAGAAGAGGAGGTCCACGTGCATCTTCAAGGAGAAATCTCTGGACAGGAAACATAAGCAGAGAATAATGACCAACTCAGAAGCCTATTAGAGTCTCATAAATTGGGCAAAACAGTGGGCTACTATAATTGATCCACCAGCACCCTGCAAAGGGATTGGGTGAGACCTCTTCATTCCTCAGCAACAAAATCAGATATGCAGTAGACTGCAGGTACGTGGAACAGGGTGGACCAGGAGAACAGTTCAGAGGTGAGCCACTTCCACTTACAGAGCAGAGCAGAATGAGGGATGATTGAAAGAAACAGGAGGGAGCAGTCAGAGGCAGAAGGACAAGAACAGCACAATAGACAAAAGATTTCCAAGGAGTCTGGCATGGAACCATGTGGGATGCATTATGTGTCAATTTAAGACTAAACAGTCAGAGAGAGTATCTCTAGAGAATTAAGGTAAGAATTCTTTGGGAGAACCAAAACAATGCCAAATGAAGAGGAAAACACCACAGTGGGAGCTGTGTGCCATAATAACCCATGGGTGTATCAAAGAGCCTGAGGCAAGAAAAGATTTAAAAGTGAAACTGTATCCAGGATCCTGAAACAACAGTCCTGAGCCAAGGTGATTAACTAGTGCATCATTAGTGCATGGCTGTCAGTTGCTGGGCAGATGTCCTTGAAAAATATGTTTAGGTAAGGTCTTAGTGTCCTCGGTGTACGTGTGGGTGCAGTTATGACTCTTGCAGTCTTTTGTGGTACTTGCCATCAGGCAGTCATGCAGAAGAACCTCATCTTTATAAGGTTCCTGGATATTATCACTTTCATTGGGGGATGGGGGTTGACACTGAGACTACATTTTTATAATGACAAATTCCACATTTTTCCCACATGCATGAATGAACAAATGAATAGGGGATGAATGAATAGAAAATGTTCAGATAAAACCATTGGAATCCAGGAGAACTAAGGCAAATTGAAGGTTCTTATAGGTAAATTGTAAATCTCATGCCCCAGTTCCACTTGGCTCTGAGCTCCACCCATTTTCAGACATGACTACCTGATACCTGAGAAGGCAGCATCTGATACCTTTCAGCCTTTTATAAATGAGGTGTGAGACCTCTGCTTACATTTATTCATTTATTTAGAGTATGTGAGTGTGCATGCTCCCACAAGCATGTACATACACATGTTCATGTTCATATGTTTATGTGTGGGGATCAGAGGACAATTTGTGGGAATGGTTTTCTCCTTCTATCATATGGGTCCCAGAGACCACGCTGTTATGTCTGCTGGGAGACATGAACAAATGCCTTCTCACCTCAGATAGGGAACCAATGACAGACCAGAGTATGGTAAACTATTAAGTTTTTATTGGTGTTACTTACAGAGATATAGGTGAGGAGTTACTTAGAGCAGGAAAAGAATGCAGACAGCCATATTACCAAAGACTACCATAGCACATGACAGCTTTGAAAAAGCTGGAAACCTGGAGCACAGGCTTCAGGCAGCTCAACAGGTTTGAGAGCCTCCTTTTCTGGTGGTTCAGTTGGTCTGAGCCTCTTCTAGGCAACTCAGCTGATTTCTGTTTCTTGTAGACTATCTGACTGATCTCTGTCTCATCTAGGCTGCTCAGTCTCAGCCTCTTTCAAGAATCTTAGCTGGTCTGAGCATCTTTGTAGCTTGACTGGTGGAAAAGGAACTCTTAATGGTTCTTATTACTTATATGCTTTTGAGGAAAGAAGGGCCTAGTGAATATGCTCAATTTCAGGAACTTCCTGTCCTAAGAAGCATCTCTGCAGAATCAAATGTTTCACTATCCTTAAAATATCCCATTGTCCCAAAGAACCTAGGTAACAAGGAGCACCCAAAGAGAGACATCCATTGATTCCCTAGGAGGGGGAAATGAATGGTATCTCCTGAGTGAATTGGAAAATGGGGGTGGGGGTAGAAGGAAAACATGAGGGAATGGGATGGTCCAGTTGGCGGAGGCACAGAGAGGGAGAGCAAGAAGTGAGATCTTGATAGAGGCAGTCATTTTGGGGTTGGGGTTGCTAAGGAAATTTCCAAGAATCCACAAGGATAACCCCAGATAAGACTCCAAGCAGTAATGAAGAGGGTGCCTGAACTGACCTTCCCCCATAATAAAATTGGTGACCACCCTAATTGCCATCATAGAACCTTCATCCAGCAACTGATGGAAGCAGATGCAGAGATTCACAGCTAAGCACTGGGCTGAGCTCCCAGTCCAGTTGAAAAGAGGAAGGAAAAATTGTATGAGCAAAGAGGTCAAGATCATGATTGGGAAAACCCACAGAGACAGCCAATCTGAGCTACTGGGAGCTCACTGACTCTAGACTGACAGTTGGGGAGCCCGCATGGGACCGAACTAGGCCTGCTGAATGTGGATGACAGTTGTATGGCTTGGGCAATTTGTGGTGCCTCTGGGATTTGTCCCTGCGGCATGAACTGACTTTTTGGAATCCATTCCCTATAGAGGGATACCTTGGTCAGCCTTGATAAAGGGGGAGGGACTGGGTCCTGCCTTGACTTGATATGCCAGGCTTTGTTGACTACCATGGGAGGCCTTGCCCTTCTGAGGAGTGAAGGGGGTTGGGAGAAGGTTGGGTGGTGAGCAGGAGGAGTGGAAGGAGAAGGAACTGTGGCTGCTATGTAAAATAGAAAAATCTTTTAAATAATTTCTTTTAAATCCCACTGTTTCACCTCCCTTTTTGCGTATTACATCTTTAAGATAATATCTATCAACAGAGGAGGGAATGGATACAGAATATGTGTTATATATGCTCGTGGAAATTTTTAGTCATAGAGAAGCAACTGGTAGCTCTCATATTGAGTTAAGTATATCTCAGAAAGATAAATGTTATGTTTTCTTTTATTTATGGGTCTTACACTTTTTACAGATACATAATGAATGTACTTACATGTATGTAAGTGTGACACGAAAGTAGAAGCAAAACTATCTGGGGACCGAGGAGACTAACAGTAGGAGAGGAGACAAGAAGAGAGAGGTGGATGAAAATGGGCTCAACTTACAATATTTACTTAAATAAAATCTTTAAAAAAAATAAAAATTTTAAATGTCAGACTTTCTCTAATATGTGGCAGGAATGAAGAAAAATAAAGTCTAAAAAAATCTCATAAAGAAAGTCATTTTGTATGATATAACAACAACAATAATAATAAAAGACATGTTCCAAACACCCACAGATGCCTGGAGGAGGGGCTGACCCAGACTCAAAGTTCACCTTGGATGAGAGGTGGGGTGACTGCATCGAACAGCTTTGAGAACAGATGAAGGGGCTGGGTAAAGATGTCAAAGTGGGTCTGGGAAAGGCACTCAAGGACAGAGGAGAGGATGCTGGCCTCTAGGCTACAGCTTCACATTCTAAAGATGCCTCACCTTTACCAGTTCTGGTGGGAAGCCCTGTAGCAGGCTGTTTCTAGATCCTGCAGTCCTGAATCCCCAGGATAAAACAATTCCTCTTACCCAGTTTGGTAAGTCAAGGGCTTTCCTCCCTCCTGAGAACTGGATGTATGGTCACACAAGTGAAGCCTGTGAGCTACTATTGCCAGGGGCTGTAACAAAAGCTCTTCCCACCTACCATGAATTTCACTTTTGCCCTTCCACTATCACCTTGAAAACAGAGCTTGCACCTCCCCTATCTATGCTCCCTCCAGCAGCCACACTGCACCAATGACCTACGGTCCTGAATCACACTTGGAGACACCCCTCTGTCACCCCTTCACTAAACCAGTTTCCTTGGAGGGACTGTTTCCACTTGTTTCCTCACTGTCTAGTGCTATTCCAAGAAGTGTGTTGTGCTTCTAGGTTCCTCCAGAAGCTGCTCTGAGAAAGCAAACACTTCAAAGAGGAAAGAAACTAAGAATGCTTGTGAGGGTAACTTGGGGGTGAGGGGGTACAACCAAGACAGTGTACAGTAAAAGCCAGTGATTCAGGGCAATGGAATGTCATACCACTGTGGAATCCAGGAATAAGGAATACCTGAATTTATACCCACCTGAGGGTAGTGAACTGTGGTGGTTATATGCCAACATCCTTCACCATTAGTTGAAGTGCATTTGGGGATAAGGCTTAGTTCCCTAGGATTGTTATTGATCTACCTTAGTTCCCCTAAGACTACTGGTCTACCCCAGACAGGCAAAGGGGGCTATCATGGTAAGAGGAACTCATTAGAAATGGCATGCAGAATTAGATAGTAGTAAACTTGGCATAACTGAAAATAAAATCGGTCCAAGAAAGGAAGGGTATGAGGAATAATAGCTGAGCAAACATCTATGAATTCTTCTCAGTTCACTCAGGGATCTTCAGGAATTGGCCACTCATCTCTCATATCTGTAAGTGATATATAAAAAGGAGTGAATGAATGCTATTGTATTGAATTCTTCCTAAGTTTTTTGGATTTCTCAGGATGGTTACTTAAGTGTCTTTTCCTAAATAACAAAAAGTCAAAAATATATCCCTTAATTTGCTATCTGTCACCCACTGGGAAACTGGCCATAAAACTGTGGTTGAATAATTAGGGTCTCTCTCTTCTCTCCTCTCCTCTCCTCTCCTCTCCTCTCCTCTTTTCTCTTCTCTTTTAACTGACCAACACCCTTCACACAGCTATGAGGTCAAAGCAGAAAAATTTCAGTTATAATTAATATTCTCAGCTTGACAGGATCTAGATTTGCCTGGAAATAAACCTCTGGGGTTGTCTGTGAGGGTGTTTCCAGCCTGGGTTCACTGAGGTGGGGAGACACCTTAAATACAGGTGACACCATTCCATGGGTTTGAGTCACAAACTACATAAAAAGAAGAGAATGCACTAAGTGCCAACATTCCTCACTATCTGCTTGAATGTAATGTGAGCACATGACTCATGTTCCTACCACCATGCTTTTCCCACCATGGTGGACAGTACCCTCAAACTGGGAATCAAAATGAACCTGTTCTTTCTTTCTGTCACATTTGTGAGGCATTTTGTCACAGCAATGAGAAAAAAAAATAAGAAGGGAAATCGGTACCAAGAAGTAGGACTGTTGATGTAATCAACCTGACCATGTAGTTCTTAGAACTTTTGAACTGGTTCATGAGATGTGAAAGAATTTAGAAACTCTGGGCTAGAAAAAGCCCAATATGCTGTAAGTAGAGCTTAGTGGACCAGTCTGGTGGGAATCTGAAAGATCAGAATGCTTAGAGAAATATAGAGACTGTGGAGGCATTTGGCAGTGTTTCAAGGGGAAGAAGGACTCTATTGGGAACTGGGCCATCAATGTTATACACCAGCACAGAACCTACACCACAGAAGGAAACAGCCAACTTCTACAACTTGTCTTCTAACCTACAAGTGCACACACACACACACACACACACACACACACACACACACACACACCACAAACCTTAACATGATGCAGAAGCAAATGAGAGGCCAGATCCCAGATGCTGCTATACACAAAGTCAGTACTTCTAGGGGTTACATGTTACATGTAGGATCAAGGGTTCGTTCAAAAGCACCCTGATCATTGTAATTGCTTGACCACTGGAATTTATTACCTCATGTCATCTTCTCAGCACCTGTTGGGGATACACTACTGTTGTCTAAGAGAGGCTAAATGACAGAGGTAGCAGAGCCATAGGCCAGAGAGAGGACTCAGGAGTCTTGCCACTGAGCCTGACATCAGAGTTCAGCCCCTAGGAGCCACATTGTGGAAGAATTCCTGCAAGATGTCCTCTGAACTCTGTATGAATACTGGGCATATCATATGTGAGCATACAGGCATGTATGCACACATATGCATGTACACACACACACACACACACACACACACACACACACACACACACGCATGCTAAATAAATAAATGAGTCTTTTAAGGAAGGAACAGAACCAGGGCTACAATTTAAGTGACTCAAATGTACTCAGCACTACAAGGCAAGTATAGAGCTTAAAGGGTGGGGGAGGGTCTTAAAGATTGCTGTCCAGTTCTTTCTCCTTTCACAGGAAAGAAGATGGAGGTCCTGTAACAGGAAATGAATTGGAAGGACCAACACTGGCAGTGTTAGAGTCTAGACTTAGAATCCACAGCTCACAGCTAAGGTTGCATTTTGTTGGAGACTAGAATATTGATCTGGTGAAGTGTAGAATGCCATGGAGAGGCAAACAGTGCTGCTCCCTTTCTCCCCAGACTAGAAAGACAGATGCTGTGTTAGAAGAGGTAGTGAGGAGAGGGTAGCCCCCGCCCACCACCTCTTCATGCCTGCACAATCACTGGGGCTCAGTGACAGCCAAACCTCTTATTAAGCCTCCTGCGTTACCTCTTCTCTTGCCCTCGCTGAACTTACACAGCTCATGTTGTAGGGATTAGGGGAAAAAGTCCCTCCACCCTGAGGCATAACAATAACAACATGGAAGCCAAGGGGAAGGCACTCATCCTGCTAGCTTGAAAAATAACGAAGGTGACATTTAAGAAGCTTCTCTGGCCTTCCTGTCACTGAGCCTCATCATTAATTTAACCATCTCCCTTACTAACTTTCTAGTTAGTCTTGGAGGGTGGGGGCTCGTCTTGTCTTCTGTGGCCCATTAAAGATTAGGAGGATTCTTTGTGTCTGTCCCTCAGTCCCCTGAAATCTAGTCTCTGTCTAATTCCTGGGGCTCAAGTGACATTTCTGCAGCAGAGTATAATTGGCTGCTGGTGGAGGGGGTTGGAGGGGGTAGGAGGGAAGCAGGAAGGGTCCACTCAGATCAATACACTGCCTAGCGGACAGAAACCGTGGACTGGGTGCCCAAGATGGATCACGCTCCTCTTTCCTACGCTCCTTACTCAACAGCTCATTGCAGGTGTCCCTTGGTGCCAGACACTGTGCTAACAGCTATCTGTGCTCTGCTATGACAAGCAGATATGGTCCCTGCCTCCCTAGAGAGTATAATCTGCAGCTGACTTCTCTCCAGCATGAGAGCACTAGCTTCATGTGGCTTCTTAAATGTAAGTTGAATACAATAAAAACTTAATGTGTTCATCTTTGCTGGCCACATTTCAAGTGTTCAAGTCATATACACACACATGAGTAGCAGCTTTCATACTGACGGGAAATGGTTTCCCCATCACAGAGAGTTCCTTCCAAGAGCACCGGTCTAATCAGACAGGCATACTTTCTATATGTGATTGTATCTATTCCTCATAGAGACTTTTGGGTACATTTAGAGAAAACAGTGGTCAGCTGGTCAGCGTGGAGGCAGGATTTAAAGTCAGTCTTATCCCAGCCCAAAGTCTGTCAATGAAAGATCCCCAAATCAAAAGCATAGGTAGCAGTGTGGTTATAAGCAATGTGACACATCCAAGTTGAAGCATGAGTGCAGAGCCAGTTGTCAATCTCTCTGAGCCTCTTTTTTATCATTCTTATCATATCATAAAGTCATCTCACATTCTCATAGGTGAGTGATAGCACCTGAGCACATCATGCCTAAAATGGAGCAGAAATCCTGCTCCAGGTAGTAGCTTAGATAAGGAAGCTAAGCTTAAAATAAATAATAAATAGCAGCACACTGGGGCTAGACACAGAGGATGAATCCAGGAGTGATTTGTTCAGAAAATGCAGCCAGGTAGCGGTGGTGATGCACACCTTTAACTCTAGTACTCCAGAGGCAGAGGCAAGTGGATCCCTGAGTTTGAGGCTAGCCTGGTCTACAGAGCAAATTCCAGAACATCCAGAGCTATACAGAGAAACCTGTCTCAAAAAAACAAAAAATAAAAAATAAAGAAAACCTCAAGAAAGCAAAAATTTAAACTCGGTGGTACAAACAAAGAGTGGGCTTGGGATGTTGAACACTATTGTTGCATAATGAAATAACTAAAACAAAAATAGTATCCAGTTTCCACAGGTGAGCAATCATGGAGCTGTGTGGCTGTGTGGCTCTGGTCAGGGTCTCTCACCAGGTCAGACTCAAGCCTTTCTCGGCGTTATATTCAGCCTTGAACCCATAGAGCCAGGGGATGGTGACAGAAGAATAGTGCTGAGGCTCTTGGCAGGAGGTTAAGTTTCTCTCATAAGGCTCCTTGAGAATCCTTAAAACATGGTACCAGCTTTCTTCAGGGAGAAAGAAGGAGCTGGGGGTGTGGAGGAGAGAATTACACCATCATTTTATAATCTAACCTCATGGAAATATTCTATCCCTTCTGTTATTCATCAGAAGGCATTTATTCATTAGTTCACAGCCATTATTTTCTACACATTAAAAGAAATTCACTAATCTTTGTACCCTGAGTTATACAAGATTAAGAATATGATGTTCTGGTTCTCTGCTCAGTGGTAAAGAACACTTCCTGCTCTTTCAGAGAACTAGAGCCCAGATCCTAGCACCCAAGAAGCCAACTCTCACAAGTTCCTATAATTATAGCCCCAAGGGAACTGATGCCCTCTTCTGGCCCCCATGAGGTACCTGCACATACATAGCATACACAGACACACATCTCTCACACATACACACACACACACACACACACACACACACACACGCACACACACT